>JAECUM010036070.1:0-49820 GCA_016617855.1 Megalonaias nervosa
AGAGAGAGAGAGAGAGAGAGAGAGAGAGAGAGAGAGAGCTTTTTGGTCATTTTCATATTTAATTAATAATAATCAATTTTTAGATCATTATAATATGTTCATGAAACAACAACAAAACATTAAATACATCACAGTATGTGTACCACGTAACCGAGGAATTTACTGTATAATGTCGACATGGTTTGCAACTTTGTATCATTGATAAACACTGTAGATAAATCCCAAGGAAAGTGCACACGTATCATTACGACGAACCATATTCTTGTAGGTTACTTGGTGTAATTTCTATTTCAAGGTTTTAATCCAGCCCAAATCCCTTTTCTCTCTCGCTCCACATTTCTGTGTAGTTTGTCCGTTATGCATGAGAGGGTAGGGGGAACAGAAAGCAAAAAGGATTGTGATGAAAATGTGTATCATATTAAATTCATTTAGAAAACGATGATTATTAATACTTTGTATCGCTATTTTCATACGTCACTAGTGATTAATGTGTGGAAATTCATCATTGATCTAAAATCAACTGCAGACGGTAGCTAGAATGTTTATATATGCGTATTACT
This sequence comes from Megalonaias nervosa, assembly GCA_016617855.1. Lineage (NCBI taxonomy): Eukaryota > Metazoa > Mollusca > Bivalvia > Unionida > Unionidae > Megalonaias > Megalonaias nervosa. Next base: position 561 of record JAECUM010036070.1, read on the forward strand.
GCGCCATGGGCGGATCACAATTTGATATACCAATAGTACTGGTATATCAAATTGCTTTATGCCAACGCTTTAAATGCCAATATATATATATATTGAATGTTTATGTTCCATTTGATTATAAACTGGAATGTTTGATTTAAAAGAACGCATCTCCGTATGATTTAAAAAAAAATTATATTTGTTAAGATTCTCTGTTCTTCTTTGATTATGAAAAAACTGGTTTTGAGGATTAGCTCATGGCCGCATGGGACAGGGCGCTGGTGCACTAGGATGATTGCCTTTACTCGCGGCACATGTTTGAATCACGCTTGGAATAAATTATACCTTTAGAACCTGTTTAACTATTTGATGAGCTGGCGATTTATATTATCTACAGGACGAGTCAAACGCTGGAATAATGTAAAAGAGCTATATTGTCATTTCGTTGCCCCCAGATGAGTTCTTTATATTCACAAAAATTATATTCCTACTTCGAAAAACATCCGTTTTATTTTTGAAATATATGAAGAAAAAAAAATGGGCTCAAATAGTTTCTTTCGTTACTTTATTGTGAATGGCATTAGCAGGAGTTTTCCATGAACCCGTTTTCTTTTATACCTATGAAATCACATCGAACAGTTCTAAATCACTGTTTTCATTACAATGGAAGTTCCCTTCAATTAGATTTTTGCATAGCATACTTACTAGTAAACATGTTGCATTGTCAAGACATTGTGCCTGATAATTGATTAAGACTCCAGACACTGTGTTTGATAATTGATTAAGACTCTAGACACTGTGTTTGATAATTAAGACATTGGATCAAGCGATAATTCAACCTGAAGAAGAATTCAACAAGCATCCACAAGGAATAATAGCGGTTGTACGAAGGAATACAACAGAAGCTCAGAAATATTAAACATTAAAGGCCTACCATATACATCAGCATAATTATCATCAAAAAAGTAATTAGCTTTTTAATTAGGGCGTTTCTGACAGAAAATACAACAAGCGGTATGATTTTTCCAAGAAATATGGGGACGCAATCAGTTTGTGAGATATGAAAATCCTCTTCAGATAATATTTTTTACCCTGGATTATGACGAGCTTTTGATGTGCAATTATTGAGATTCCACCGTAGAGGGCTATTTTTGCATGCATTTTTTTTTTCTCTTTGTTTTCGCTAATTTGCCATGAATTATTCTTCCGATAAAAGTGAATCAATAATAAATGATTAATAGCGTCTAGTCTTCGATGGAAAGCAGCACGAAATTATAAGATGAAAATTTCACAAGTACGAAGGCGCAACATTTTGGTACTGAGAAAATAACCCGTTCATTTATTCGCTGTTGCGCACATTAAAAAATATTATTTAGAGGTGCGTACAATATTATTTGATTCTTTGGGGTAACCTTTTGGAAAAGGTAATATATTTAGGTAATATGAAGTTGTTTTTGCAACTGATATCAATGACAGTACGTACGGAGCGATTCGTGATGGCGTATATCAAGCAGAGAATTCAAATGATCACAGAGAAGGTCTGACAGAGATGAAATTACTTGATGGTACATTGTCATCAGATCCTTGATATAAATTATATACAGGTTGTATTATTACCTACTTAATCACAAATTAATAATTTTGAATCACAAACCTGAGTAATGTCAATGCTAGGGATTGCAATTTACTTGATTTTAAAATAACATGATTTGATTTTTAAAAGGAGTTATGCTGCAATTTTATCTTCACAGTATGTTCAGTTCCTTTTCGTTAATTCCTTAATAACCGCTCCCGTGGCTTTAGTGGTTACAGCGTTCGCCTCGGATACGGGAGGTCGCAGTTTCGAATCCCGACCGAGTCATACCAAAGACTTATAATAATGGTACTAGCAGTTGCCTCGCTCGACGCTCAGTATTAAGAGGTTAATGTTAGGACTGGTCGGCCTGGTGTCAGGGGATGATGCCTCAGTGCTAGACATCAGTATAAACTGCCACATTGCAGACATCGTACCGATATAACTCCAAAATTATTTACCGATCCGGTGGCCTAGTGGTTAGAGCGTCCGCCTCGGATGCGGGAGGTCGTGGGTTCGATCCCCGGCCGAGTCATACCAAAGACTTATAAAATGGTACTAACAGCTGCCTCGCTTAGCGCTCAGCATTAAGAGGTTAGTGTTAGGACTGGTCGGCCTGGTGTCAGGATAATGTGGCTGGATGGGACATCATGCTACATGACTGCGGTATGATGCCCCAGTGCTAGACATCACTATAAACTGCCACACTGCAGACATCATAGCGATATCACTGAAAAATTGTTAAAGCTACGTTAAAAATCCAAACCACAACCACAACCAATATTGTTAAAGCTACGTTAAAAATCCAAAACACACACACACACACACACACACACACACACACACACACACACACACACACACATCAATAGGTCGTAAGACGCTGATTCTTCAATATCTACTTATACCCTCACCATAAATCAAGCTTACCCCCCTCCTCTCTCTCTCTCAAATAAGAGGTCGCGAGTTCGAAACTCGCGGCGGCATCCCACATTTCTAAAATACTTCTTTTGTAATTTTATGTTCTAACTGTCATTGAAGCTCGCTCATCCTAATGTTTAAATTTTTTGTTTACCTTTTGGTTATTTTTATCTTGAGAATTTATCACTCCCGTCCTAAGACGGGCAATAGCTTGTTGTATAATAATTTAGGTCATTAAGTTTAAAAAATTTCAACCAAATTTTAAGTCTTCATGCATATCAAAAAGACAAAACAAAAAGACTGAAGATTAAATTTTTGGAGTCTCAAAAGTATTCATTTTGACATGCGCATGTAGATTTGTTAGCAACATGTATATATTTGCGTTGAATCCCCTTTCAACAGTTTGTTCAAAATTTGATCATTAGATGCATCATGCCAATTTCAATGGCCCCTACAGACGTTCTGGAAAGGATTTTAGCGTGTACGTTATTTGCCTAGTCCTTGAATATACATTAATAACAAATGGCGATATAGGTATGAGAATACCGTGATGTTTGGCTGTTTTCGAAGTATGAAGGAGATATGTTTCCAAAATAAACGTACAAACGTTCCGGTTAAACTTGTTGACGTATACCTACGAAATAGGTTTAAAACAGTATAATATCCATATATTTATTCCACGTGTTTACCACTAAACTTGATATTGGCATAGTTGCACATAATCCAATCAGTGCGACAGCTGTTCCCTACTGCTCTTTTATTCCTAGTGGGTAGATGCGATGTCTGTGAATAAACCAACCAAAAATTATTTTTTAATTGTAAGAACATATACCTAATTTTAAATTGTTGCTCATCAGCGCAAAATACAGTCTTATAGGGTGGGAATGGCTGCATTTTGTCACGCGACAAAATACCGAATGTACTCGGTTATAAGTCGGATACAACTGCAGACAACACAGTCTCAGATCTGTCGTCGCATAATGGCCGGCAGATCTGGATCAATGTTGTTTGTTCTACTAATTAGTACTAACAAACTGCAGAGACCCAGATCTACCGGCATATCTGGGGCTATGCAGTTTGTCGTTGAATCCAACTTATAAGCGGCTAAAACGGTGTATACTCATTTTTCCCTAACTTTGTCTTTAACAACCCTATAAGTAAAGAATATCAACTTATCAATAAAAGCATTATTGATTTTCCAATTTCCTACGTAGCCATGGAAACACCTATGTCTTCTCTAACTAGTATCACGATTTAAATTTCCATTAGACGAATTAAGGTTTAGTTGGTTCTTATTGTATCTTCAACATGCCAGACATTTGATTATATAAATCTGCATGCTATTGCCGTGTACACAGCAATAGGAATGTGCTCTTTCAAAGGCTGAAGTGTGATCTGATCTCATGAAATGCAAATTAAGAGCCAGTATGAGATGGCATTACGAACGGTATATACACAGTGATATTATTCATGGATCAGACTTTATATTCGTCTTGCCTTATTTGTAATTATTGCTTGTCATAAATTTAAAGGGTCAAAATGACGTTCTAGGTGGAGACCTCAATTAATTACTCAGATAAGTTGCAGTGGTACATTAAGCTGTTAGAAAAGATTCAATAACGTTCTGCTTTTGTAAACATCTCTCACTGTTAGCAATTAGTACTAATATTAGTACTCCTACCTCGTGGACGGGGTACTAACATGAGCCTATGTGTGTCAATGGAGCAAGCCGGGTGTGATTCACACCCGGCACTTTTTTTTAACCTAATATAGACAATTTTTAACATGTTCCTTGCATATAATGAAATAAATTGAGTAATCCTCTTATTTAATACCGGAATTATTGCAAATCATTGTAGAAATAGTTGTAAAATCTCGTTTACCTTTCTTATCCGATATTTTCGTTTAGATCGTCCGCCATATTAGTTCAAATAATGAATACTTCCGTTCTCAGCTTTGTTTGTTTGTGTGCCATATAAGGACATTGAGGCCTTATTTGGAAATGTAAACAGATGGTAGTAAAACTATGGCGCGGTTTGAGTTAGAAATTCTGCGCGTTAAAAGTAAATATGGTTTATCGGTGACTTATTGAAATTCCACCAAGAAGCCATTATTCGCCACTTGATTGATAAAAAATATGTATTTGTCCTGCTACCCACTGGATTTGGAAAGTCACTGACTTTGCCTTTTCTCAACAACAACTGGTTTCCACTATTCAACAATTAATAACATAGCGTAGAATATCCAAATATGGTAAAGGAAGCCTTATTTAGAAAAGGGGTCACGGCGAGAGTCTTGCGTTATCTGTCATGGCGGACACGGTGAGTTTAATGTAACCATGCCAATTTATTTTATCGTGTAAGGGCTTAATAAATTCATAATAAGCCAAACTTCTTTCACAACATGATTATACTTATGTAGTAGATTTCTACACTATTTGTTTTTCAGACTTTAGTGATGACTTTTTTTTGGCTCCATTACATGATATGGGATCAGTTCGTAGCCTCAACCACAACAAATCAAGTTGAGGCTACGACATCGTAGCTAGTTAGCAATATACTCTTAATGCATGGTTTTTGCACTGACAAGGGTGAATACAACGTATGACAAGGGTGAATACAACGTAGAAAGAAAACAAAGAAGCATGCAGAACTGTATAATGTTTGTAAAAGTTTAGTTGTTATATTTCTGAACAACGATATGGAAGAAATGAGATGCTTTTTTTTGTTATACATTGTTGTTCGTGCTGCTGACTAAATGTACTGAAGAGTGGTAAAGTGTCCTGATATGAAAAAGCATCGTGTTCAGGATTAGACCCCCACAACGTAGAGGCAATTCAAACAGTCAAGATGAATCTGGTGGTGGCCGTTATGGATTCCTAGACCCAACCAAACAAATTTTTATTGCCCTTAAACGGTAGCAAGGAATGACTCACTAGTACTGAAGACGTATCAGAATCAATAGGCAAAGTCTGATTATAACAGTGCTAAAATTACGACAGTCGGGAAGAAATGGTTTAGCAGTTTCTGACATAACATGACTATTTCTTGTTCATTTACAAATTATTTTTGAAGTCGTCTGGATTAAGCGAACTCCTGTGTAATCGTCATCGAGTACGTCGAATTTGAGCATTTCTTTCACCTCGATAGTACTCTACTCAGGCCTTGTCTAAAACTCTATTCAGATTAAATGTTAAAGATTATATGGAAAGGTTGTCCGTTAGAGTAGTTTTAGTGTGGTTGTGTGGGTTTTAACGCCATTTTTCATCACATCATAGGCTATATAAGGTGGCCAGTATATCTGGTGGAGGAATAACACAGAGAAACTCCGGAAAGAACCAGCGACGAACGAGAAGCTTTCTCACATAACCACACTGGCCAAGTCGACAGCCAGAAAACGTGCGAACAGAGGTGAGATAGTGATCTGTAAAGGTGAACGCCTAAGACAACTCGACCACCCGAGGACCCTTCTAGTGAGAGAAGATTCGGTAAAAGACATTTTTTGTAAAAAGCGTTTAGGTATAAGCTACTCCTCGATATCGGTGTAGAGTTTGATCTATCGCGATATCGTCTGTTACTTACATGCTGGGCGATTATTTTAACCAATGCCCTCAACTGATTTCTTCAGTAAAGAACCTACACCCTTCAAGATAGTAAATTTTGTTCAAAACATTGGTGGCGAAACCGAATATGCAGCCTTACAACAAAACAAAACATTCTTTTACTCTAGAATCTTCAAAAGAAATGGATTTAAGAAATATTTTTTTAATAGGAGTCCGTTATTGACGACCGGTCCGATATTTTACCGATATGGTCTTTCCTGATAGTGCTAATAACCGTACTTAGATGTTGTTGAAGACAACCGAATCACCAATCCCGCACCAGTTCGCCGAGGGGCAGACGATTTGAAATCCGACATGCAGTTGAAAGTGCAGTTTTTTAATGTATTAAAAACAGAAGAAAAGTGAATACAAAATGACACTTTATCATTGGATAACCAAACTAAGCCAGTTGGCAGAGGTGCATCGGGAATAAATGACGGTATGCATGTATGCCTACAACAATCGGTATGACAATAGAACTTAATAATTATCCTCCTTTAGAAGACACAACTACTGAACGCAACATATTAATTAACGCTTTGAATATTAAACCAGCATCATGGATTTTGTAATTTTTTAAAAGTCGTTTTGGGACTCATCGAGCTAGTAGATCGTCATCTCGATTTCATGTCGTTAGAGCCTCATGAAAGGTCGCTTAATTTTGCAAGGCCTGGCGTTAGGCGGCTACGTTATAATATTACAGCGTTGCTTCTGCATTTCAACCTTTCAACTAGTGAACGCGATCCAACCTTCTACCCAATTATATCTGACCAAATGTCTAACACGTGGCGGTAGCAAAGGCTAGAAGATGCGAAGTTTAAATGTAGCGTTATCTTTGTTATACTGGACTGTATTATATAGGTTTCCGTGATATCACCGTATAGACGAGCATTAATTAATTTACTCTTTCAAATGCTGAAGTGTGATCACATTGTATGACATGCAAACTAAGAGCTTTTTTAATTACAGCTTATCGTAACTCCAAGGGTAGAAATGGGCGTGAAAGGTTGATACAGATATTACTTTCTTATCTCATAATAAAAATACATACATAACTTACTACATGGTACCCAACCGTTAGGAAGGGACAAGTGATGGCTATTTATTATTCACAGTGCTTTTGTCTATTTACTATTCACAGTGCCTTTGTCTATTTACTATTCACATTGTTTCTATCTATTTGCTATTCACAGTGCTTCTATCTATTTACTATTCACAGTGCTTTTATTTCCTATTTACGGTGTTCTTGTCTTTTTGCTATTCACTGTGTTCTTGTCTATTTGCTATTCACGGTGTTCTTGTCTATTTGCTATTCACGGTGTTCTTGTCTATTTGCTATTCATGGTATTCTTGTTTATTTACTATTCACAGTGCTTTTCTCTATTTACTATTCACAGTGCTTTTCCCTATTTACTATTCACAGTGCTTCTATCTATTTACTATTCACAGTGCTTATATCTAATTGCTATTCACGGTGTTCTTGTATATTTACTATTCACAGTGCTTTTCCCTATTTACTATTCACAGTGCTTCTATCTATTTACTATTCACAGTGCTTATATCTAATTGCTATTCACGGTGTTCTTGTATATTTACTATTCAGTGCTTTTGTCTATTTGCTATTCACAGTGCTTTTGTCTATATACTATTCACTGTGTTCTTGTCTATTTACTATACACATTGCTTCTATCTATTTACTATTCAAGGTGTTCTTGTCTATGTAATATTCACGGTACTTCTATTTACTATTCACAGTGCTTTTGTCTATTTACTATTCACAATTTTTTTTCTCTATTTACTATTCACAGTGCTTCTATCTATATACTATTCACAGTGCTTCTGTCTATTTACTATTCACAGTGCTTTTGGCTATTTACTATTCACGGTGTTCTTGACTATTTACTATTCTTGACTATTTACTATTCACAGTGGTTTTGTCTAATTACTATTCACAGTGCTTCTCTCTATTTACTATTCGCAGTGTTGCTATCTATTTACTATCCACAGTGCTTTTGTTTATTTACTATTCACAGTGCTTTTGTTTATTTACTATTCACAGTGCTTCTATTTACTATTCACAGTGCTTTTGTCTATTTACTATTCACAGTGCTTTTGTCTATTTACTATTCCCAGTTCTTCCCTCAGTTTACTATTCGTAGTGTTTCTATCTATTTACTATTCATAATGCTTTTGTCTATTTACTATTCACAGTGCTTCTATCTATTTACTATTCACGGTGTTTTTGTCTATTTACTATTCACAATGCTTTTGTCTATGTAATATTCACGGTGCTTCTATCTATTTACCATTCACAATGCTTCTATCTATTTACTATTTACAGTGCTTCTATCTATTTACTATTCACAGTGATTCTATCTATTTACTATTCACAGTGCTTATATCTATTTACTATTCGCAATGCTTCTATTTACTATTCACAGTGCTTCTATTTACTATTCGCGGTATTCTTGTCTATTTGCTATTCACAGTTTTTTTGAGACAATTCTATGACATGAAAGGAAGTGTGTGTGTGTGTGTGTGTTTGTGTGTGTGAGACAATTCTATGACATGAAAGGAAGTGTGTGTGTGTGTGTGTGTGTGTGTGTGTGTGTGTGTGTGTGTGTGCTTTCCTTTAAAAATTAACCTTTTTATATAGCTTTTGCTGACACAATGGTTTCAAACAATAGGTACCTTGGTGTGTCACCTTCCAGAAGCTCCATGTTCTAACAAGCTGTATTTTAATGGGTTTACTAACAATAAAATGCTTCCAGTTGACGCATACATAATTTGTGGCTGCCGACTTGCCAACAGATGTATTTTGTCTTTGTTTGAAAATGAAAGAATGATGTACAATTATATTGGACGGTTCGATGCTTCGGATCAGTATTCAAGTATGCTTCCCCAAATGTATGTCCCTGCAAGGAGGTTGCTGGGAGATAGGATAAACTCAAATTTCAAGCGTAAAAATTAATGATTCATTAGGCAAGAAAACAAAAATTATAAAGCGCTTTTTTTAGTCACTCACGTTACGAGGCTATTAAAAGCATACGGCCCCAACCCTTGCAATCACATACATACACAATGAAAAAGAGGAAAATTAAGTGGGTTTTGCATGTTCAATGTATGGTAAGTAAATTATTGAACATTTACAAATCTCATGTCGCTTATATTTTAAGGTTGGTTTTGAAATTCGGACGAATGCATGAAAATAATGTGTTTTGTATTTGCAAACATTGCACATTATAAGCACTGCTAAATGTTAAATACATAAACGCGATCTTGAAAAATATAAAAATTACCATCCCAAAAATCTGATAATTGTTGTTTGTTTTACTGACACAGTTTTCTTACCTTTAAGAATGGACCTAGTTCCCTGGTAAACCAATTAACTGCTTTCATGTGAATGGGGTGAAGCCGATTTCTGCTACCAACTACTTGCCCTCCGTATAAATAAATAATGCTTACTGTTTACTATCCTCAGTATGTTACGATGGTACCTCATGTCACATACACTTATATCCATGTACTAGATAGGCTAAAGTATATATATTTACACAAATTAACGTTCCCTAATGTACAACACGAGTATTTTTGCCCAAGGAAACGCTCCTAGTGCTCATAACCACGCTGTTGTTAGTTCCACGAGTAATGCTAAATTAAGCTACCACGACGGTTCGGCATCGTTATGCCACAGGCAAGTCAGTTATCCATAAGAAACTGGGAGTAGCATCTTCGAGTTAGAACTCAGTTTTTCTCCTGACTATTGACACGTGTGATGTTTTTGTCGTTCCAAGCTAAACAACCCTGTCTATAAATCAATAAATTGACCAGGTACAAAGGCCACATTACACAGCTCTTTCTCTGAACCTCAAACTGAACTGGCTTACAAGTAACATGTATGTTGCTGGATATATGGATATAGGATACTTCAAAAGCCTTCTTTGTTTTGTTTTGTGTTTTAATCTCGGGTGCAGAGCCTAAACTTGTCTGGCTCTCTTGACTATTGGACTACGATAAGCTATTGACACCCTGATAGGCTGAAATTTTTTGAGTCAGAGGTACTGTATCCAGTCAAATTTTAAACAATGCACCCTAAATTTCCTATTTGAGATAGCATTACATAACCTTGGGCAGTTTCAGAATTTTCGTCCGAGGTATAAAAAAGGTGAAAAGAGATGATTTAAACCTTTTAATCTTTTGACAGCACACAATAAAATCTTTCGTTCCTTCTATGAGAGTTAACATGTACTTTTAAATATTTAGCAAATTTGCAGACGTTACTGTTTTTCGACCTACATAACAATCTTTCAAACAATTTTATTTTTGAACATGAGATCGATCCCTCAAGAGGTGTTTCTCAGGGTTTTGATGATGGCGATTAATTGGTGCTGTCACCAAGAAAACAATAACAATTACTCAGTACACATGAGTTAGAGCATTGGAGTGTGTCAATTAAAATGATGACTGAGTCTGATTGATAATTCAATACATATATCTTATTTGATCCAAACCGAACGGTCATGATACAAAGAACAATACTATTTGTCCCAAATTCATAGCTCTATAAGTTATAAGTGACCTTCAAACTTATACATGACATTCAATTCATGAAATCATCATGCAGTATATAGATACTACATGTGTTTGTAACCAGCATATGGTATATATGAACGTTTTAATTATGCCCTTCATTTCTGAAATTTTCATCGTCAAAATAGAGCCATGCACGTGAAGCATATATTAAGTTGTACTACTGAAAATGTCATGAAGCCACATAATTTTTATTATAGGTCTGAACTGACTTTTGATAAAAGGTAAGTTTGACTTAATATTTGAATATAGAATTAAATATCGTACAGGTGTTATTGTATACAAAGAGTAACATGATTTTAGCTTGAACATGTCAAAATCTTTAGCAAACCTGTATCTTTAAATTGACAGTATACCTTAAGGCAAAGCTTGAAGAAAAAAAGCTTGTTATGCCAAAATCAAATTCTGAAATCTTTGTACAATCACTCTGATGTCTAAATATGGAATGTCAGTCTGCAGCAAATTAGACACATGCCATCTATATCAGGTTTTTAAATCAAAGTCAAAGGTTAAGAATTACCCTTTGGCAATTTATTTAAATAGCAATGAATATTCAAATATAGCTTTGTCACTTTGCTGGTATTGCATCATCAATTAACTTCTCATAGTATCTGTTGATGTTTTGTATTCATTAGACGGTAGTCAGTTTAAAAATGTTTTGACGACTGTGTAGATGTTTTGAAGTATTATTTCCTACTAAACTGCGATTATATGTGTGATAGCATGTGTATTGAATGTTTGAGATTAATGTGTGTGTGTGTGTGTGTGTGTGTGTGTGTGTGTGTGTAGATGTGCATAACAAATGAAGTGTTAGGTAGCTACCCTTTTATTTTAGTTATTAGATATTAGATATTTGCATCTAGTTTAATGCTTCATGGAGAGTTATTACAAGTGTAAGTATGTACTTAAAAGTCTTTTAAGAGTTGAAAATTTAAATTGTTTATTATTAGCTAAGGATATTATCCTTTAGTGTCCATTTTTAGTAACATGTTTGTGATTCACTTACGACAGATCTGGGTCTGTGCAGTTTGCAACTGGACTCGAATAATAAGCAGACATAGACGGCACTCCAATGTTTTAAGTAGTTGTTGTTGTTGTTGTTGTAGGGCTTAACGCCATTTTTCAGCACACGATAGGCTATACATGGCGGCCAGTATTAATGGTGGAGGAAGAAACCGGGAAATCCCGGAAAGAACCACCGACCCACGAGAAGCTACTGGCAAGCTTTCTCACATATCCACATTCGCCGAATCCGAGACTCGAACCCACGCAGACAGAGGTGAGATGGCAGTGATCCGTAACGGAGAGCGCTTTAGACCACTCGGCCACTCGGGGCCCCTTTTAAGTAGTCATACTACTTTATTTATATCTTCTATGAGACAAATTTTCATCTTCACTAAGTTCTTTATGTTATATGCTTTAAGAATAAGTAATCAGCACGTGGCGAGAGTATCTACTTAAAAGACATCCCCTGCAGAATGCTTTTCTCCTAAATTTAATTTCTTCACACTGTTCAACACCTGTGATCTAACATTTTGAATTATAAACACTGATATTGCATTTAACGTGATATCACACGCAAGATTTACTGCCTCATAGAATAAATGATTCCTTTTAATAATAAATGTTGATGAATTTAAATGTTAATTTTTCCCCAGGAAGAGAATTGAGATTGTGCACAGATTGAGATAAGCAATTATGAGAAAGTGGACAACGACTGAAAGAGTAGTTTCCCTTGTGCTACACGCTGGTTAATCAGTTTCGGCGATAATAAAGAAAAAATAAGATTAATAATAAGAATAATAGCCACCTCAAATGCGGTGTGTATATTTAATAAGTGGAAATTAATCTGATAGAAGGTTCAGATAAAATTGACTTAAAAAATGGTAAATAACACATTTGTTCTAAATTTCCAACCCATCGCACATTCTCGACGGGCTGCACAAATCCGCAGCACATATTCCAGCTAACGATATTACATAAATAAAATATGTAGGTGGGGTGAAATAATATTTTACAATCCAAGCATCGCACAACAGAAAGTCGTACTGAAGTCCATTTCTATGTATGGGATGAATTTTATTTTGCACCGAATCGATTTATCAAGGATCAGACATTCACAAGGCGCGGCAACTGTTCTCTGACCTCGTGTAGAGGGTTTTTTTTGCCACTCATCGTTCTCGTGTTCAACCTGCAAGCAGATACATTTGGTGAAACATAAGATAAACCTATTATGCGAAATATTCAAGTTTTAAATATTCAAATCTTATTTTACTTTTAACTCGTAAAACGTTACAGAATGCTCTAATTTGTTTATTATTACCAATTATACATTTTCATTGTCAACATTTCAAAGTACACAGTCATGCAAAGTCAATGGCGACGCGAGGGAGTTGGGAGTAAAACTTTAGTAAAACTGGGGCAATTCTTCATAAAACTTGTAAGGGGAGTAGGAGGCAGGAAGAGGGATGTTGGCAACTGAGATAAAACTGTTCTCTGTAGCAAAGTAAGTGCGCCGCTAAATAACATTGCCCTGGGAGCCTTGAACATTTGCCCTGCCAACCATTTTCCGTCAAAAACGTTATTAAAGGTAGTAGATATTCTCTCTCTCTCTCTCTCTCTCTCTCTCTCTCTCTCTCTCTCTCTCGCATTATACTAGAAATGGAAAGAAAAAAATTAATTTCCCTGTATATGAAATTACAGATATCCTTTACATAGCATACATGAAGGAAAACGAAAACACAGTTATACATTGCTCTTACCATTTTCCTACTTTCGTCCGCTTGCTGCAATAAAGATAGAGACATACATAAGAAACTATAGTATAGATGGAGCAAGATCGGGGTACAAAGCCAAGCTGATGCAAATCTTTTTAAAGGAACAAATCGACCTTATGGTCATGAAGAGCACGCTTTACCCCGACACACTAACGATCGTAGACCAACTATTAGTATTTATCGCCTGCGCTTAAGATAGTGATATGTGTGTGTGTGTGTGTGTGTGTGTGTGTGTGACGGTAGGTTGGTAGGAAGGTAAATAGGTAGGTAAGCGTCTATGTACATTGGCTACAAATGTACCTAACATAATGGTGATGCTTACGTTTTCTTCAGTATCGGCTTCAATAGAAGAAACACGACGATATCACATAAATAAGAAATGAATCAATATAGAATGGCAGCACGTGGCGAGAGTATCTACTCAAAAGACAGCATGATTAAGAGTAATCCAGATTTTCACTTTTTAAGCCATTCTTATATTCACTAAAGCCGAATTCGCCACCTTCGCCTGAAATAAAGAGAAGCACAAATCAGTTGTAACGTTGCAACATACATTTATATCTGCAGTATATTTGCAATATATTTTCTCATTATTCTTTTGTTTTTCTCCCAGAATTTATAATATTACAGTAAAAGGACCAGAAATTAATTTCACATATTTTCAGGTTCGTTAAATTCTAAACCAAATAATTTTATGTTTTCGTTGTCATAACTCTCTCTCTCTCTCTCTCTCTCTCTCTCTCTCTCTCTCTCTCATATATATATATATATATATATATATATATATATATATATATATACTTCCTTGCAGGTATATATCTTTATTACTGTTTCTTTGAATTAATGGTTGATACAAGAAAATAAGTATCTGTCTGATGTTTACATGATTAGTAATGAGTTATTGACAGCAAGGTTGTCACACATCACTGTTATGTGATCGCAACTTTTCCTCTGAAATACATATACAACTGTTACCCACAACCGAGCTTATGAGAAATGGCTTTCGTGAGCAGAATCTTTCTTCTAATATTTGTTTTCAACTTTCTTCTGACAATATCTGAGAATGCTAAATCCAAAGGCTAAAGGTGGGGTTCATCGAGAATTGATCAATATTGGTATTCTTTGTTATGATAATAAAGAGCAGTAGCATGACTTGAAATTATTGGCAGTTTGAGACACTGGTTGTTTATGAATGATTGTCAAAGTGTTTGTATCGCCATAATATGATGGGTTTTTTTTTTTTTTTCTATTGGCAATATTTTCTTTCTCTTGTCGTTTCTTAATAGGGCCTTGTCAGTATTTCGTGAGTATCATGTACCCTTTTGAATGCCGGAGCATCGTATAGCATTGACAAATATGTCATGCACATCCTCAGCCATTCTAACAGTATTACCATAATAATAATCCCTCTTCGCAACATAAGGTTTGCTCACGTTGTCTTTTTATATGAGTACTGCTATTTTCTGTCGTATTGTCACAGACTGCTTAAGAGCCTTTGAAGCACAGTTATTGTTTACATTGGTATTATTGGTAGGGTTTAATCTAACTTTAGGAGTCATCGGATTACTTTAAATTGTTATTATATCAATTGACGGTACCCATTTTTATAACCTCGTTATTCGGCAATAGAAACATGTCGTCACCACCAAAGGCATTATCAAATGGCACTTCCAAATCTGTTACGTATTGTTGAAATATTGGTTTCTAATGTCTTTTTTTGGGTTGTAGTCTTTCTCTCCTAAAATTAATACCTCAGTGAAATTGATATCAATGTCTTGAAACGTGGACAAGGCTTTAACAGATGTTCTGTTTTGGACCTGTGACTTAATAGGCGGATTACATATGATGGATACTTTGTTGTAACAGTCTAGTATCTTTATTTGTTAATCCGTTCCTATCACAGAAAATGTAAGTCCAGACGGTAGGTTCTTCTTTGTCTGTCACAGAATAAACTTCATCAGATGTGAATGTTCTCCGGTATTCAACATTAATTACCAACTTCATAGTTCTTATGACGTTTGTAAGATTTAAATAAACCAGCAGGTTACGGTCACCACGTCCATTATTTATCAAGTATTTATTTTTTTCCGTTGAGGTATATCATGTCATAATCTTGTGGCAAAAGTGTTAAACTGTTTCATGCTTTCTTAAAACTGTCTTAAGGTATCGTTATTGTTGTTTGCATTATAATCATTTTCTTTAGGTCAATTTATTGCATATTCAGACAACCTTTTCGGATCTCGATATAAACAAGAAAGCTGCAAACAGATTTACCCAACTTTGGACCACTTTTATACGTCAACTTTATCATCAAAATTCCACGATCAGACGTTTCCATCGCACTGCCCAGGTGAGTTGATTCTACGCAAATGTTTCCATCGCACTGCCCAGGTGAGTTGATTCTACTCAGATGTTTCCATCGCACTGCCCAGGTGAGTTGATTCTACTCAGATGTTTCCATCGCACTGCCCAGGTGAGTTGATTCTACTCAGATGTTTCCATCGCACTGCCCAGGTGAGTTGATTCTACTCGGATCTTGCATCACCCTGTGCTCTGTATCAGTTCAATGAATCCGCATTATCGTCACAATTTCAAAGTGTAGTTATCAGAAATGTTTGATGTTTGGTATGTGAAACATCACGTTTCAATGGAATAAATTTATATCTCATTAAATATGTTTGATATGTTAATTTTTTTGAGATGAGTAAAACAATATGTTGTATTAAACTGATTCGCTGGAGAAGTTTGCATTAATTTGTTTTTCTAGACTGAAGTCCATTATTAAGAGTTTAAAAATTCATTGCAAAATATTATTTATTTTTTTTTATTTTTTTTTTATTTTTTTTTTTTTTGTAGAGACATTGAGTGGTTATTCACCGTGTTTCCATATTCGCATGAGTTTAGTAGTTATGGAGACGGTATGGAGTCTATGGAATTTAGTATTGTAGGGAGTACACTTTAATGTATACGGTAATGTAACCTTACCTAATGGGACGGTATAGAGCTTATGGGGATTTAACATTATGACAAAATTATGGACGACATGGAGTCCATGAGAATTTTATTATAATAATAGGAACACTGTAAATTTAACATTGGTGATTTAATGGGACATACAGGAAGTTAACATGAGAGTGGTTTGTAGGTCCATAGGGGATTTTAACATTAGCGGTTTTGTGGTCCTACGGGAAATTACGGGTTTATGGGGATGTACGAGAACAGAACATGGACGGGTCACTATGGTTATTTATCAGAATTTAACATTGGATTGGTATAGCTCTAACACGATGAATTAATGGAACATGGGCAGATGAATATGGCTAGAAATAAAAAGCTGGAAAAAGACACATTTAACAAGATATAATGGCCTATTTTTACAATCCAACAATACACCAAGTACCACACACATTCACACAAATGGATGATGGCTGGTCGTTCAATATGGTAGGAATACTTACACACAGTCTAACTGACCAGTTCCCACCCTTACTGACCGACACACATAGATGCATACAAACACATAACATATATTGATGTATAAGAGTGGTAGGAGGAGGATCAGGACTAACACTGATTCTTATTTAAACTCAAACAGGAGACGGTCATGATCACACTTACTATCCAGCATTCAATTAGACAAAGGTAGGTTAGGGAGTTAGGATATCATACGCAGCACATACACTCATACAGTTACACATATAAATGGCTTGTGGGGTATTTAATATAAGTTTGGAATATAAACACACACAATAACGCATACAACATATGGTCCTTATGGGAACTGAACATAGACATACTATCCAACGAAACAAGTGAGTAAAAGTAAATTGGTGTGATGACCACTAACAAACAGTTACAATCCAACACTGAGACTTATAGACAAAATTGATAAGTAAAAATCTTTCAGAGGAAAGTCCATTGCCATCACAGGCGATGTGTCACAACCTCGATGTCAGTTTTTAATGACTTATCATTTGAGCATTAGTCTCGTACTTGGTCCTGCTTGGTTTTTGTTTTGTATTCATTAGATGGTAGTCATTTTAACATTGTTCTGTATTCATTAGATGGTAGTCAGTTTAACGTTGTTCTGTATTCATTAGATGGTAGTCAGTTTAATATTGTTCTATATTCATTAGATGGTAGTCAGTTCAACATTGTTCTGTATTCATTAGATGGTAGTCAGTTTAACATTGTTCTGTATTCATTAGATGGTAGTCAGTTTAACGTTGTTCTGTATTCATTAGATGGTAGTCAGTTTAACATTGTTCTGTATTCATTAGATGGTAATCAGTTTAATATTTTTTTGATTACTGTGTAGATGTTTATGAAGTATTTGTAATACGTTTTACTTCCTATTAAACTCTGCTTATGTGCGTGTTATCATGTATATTGGATGTTTAAGATTTAATGTTTGGCGTTCCGGTGGCCTAAGTAGTAAGAACGATTGCCTCGGATGTGGGAGGGCGCGGGTTCGAACCCCAAAGATTTATTAAAATGGGACTAGCAGCAGCCTCGCAAGGCGCTCAGCATTAAGAGGTTAGTGTTAGGACTTGTCGGCCCGGAGTCAGGATAATGTGACAAGGTGGGACACGATGCTACATGTCTGCGGCATGATGCCCCTGTGCTAGACATCACTATAAACTGCCACACTGCTGACATTGTAACGATGTGACTGAAAAATTGTTAAAGCTACGTTAAAAATCTAACACACACACACACACACACACACACACACACACATTAATGTCTTGGGTGATTGTGCATGTGTGTATGCATACGCGTGTATAGCAAATGAAGTGTTAGGTATCTATCCTTTTTACTTAGTTATTGGATTTTGGCATCTGGTATAATGCCTTATAGAGAGTGAGTACAAGTGTATGTACTTAAATGTGTTTTATGAGTAGAAAAGTTCAATTGTTTATTATTAGTTAAGGATAGTTTTCTTTAGTATCCATTCTTAGTAACATGTTTGTGTTCATCATTTACCGAGATCCGTATGGAACATTAGCATCATCTAAATATGCAACCGTCATTAAATAAAGTTATTATTGTTATTATTATTATTATTATTATTATTATTATTAAGTTTGATTTGTAATGCAAATGGCATAGAATACTGACTGTAGTGGCTTATAAGTCAATATCCAACTACAAACAATATAGTTCCTGAATACCGTGTCATAATGTACCGGTAGATCTGGGTGTATACTGTTTGTTCTATTGATTCCTCCTAACAAACTGTATAAACCAAATCTGTCGTAGCGTTATGCGACGACAGATCTGGGTCTGTGCAGTTTGCAGTTGGACTCGACTTATAAGCAGGAATATACACTACTACAATGATGTTAGTAGTGATACTACTTTTTTTATATCTTCTCTGAGATAATTTGTCTACTTCACTATGTTGCTTATATTATATGCCTTTATAATAAATAAAAAGCTGTTGCTCTTATCAACATCGGCTGCAGAATACTTTTCTCCTAATTTTAATTTATCCAAACTGTTAAATACCCCTGATCTTTAATTTTTAATGATAACACTGATACTGCTTTCAGCATGATGCCACACGCAATATTTACTGTCTCATAAATTAAATGATTCCGTTTAATAACGAAATGTTGGTATATTAAATGTTAGTTTTTCCACAGGAAGATTGTGCGCAAAAAGGGTAAGTAAAAATGAGAAAGTGGACAACGACTGAAAGAGTAGTTTCCCTTGTGCTACAAGATAGCTAATCCGTTTCTGCGAAAATAACAAAAATAATATTAATAATAAGAATAATAGCTGCCTCAAATGGGGTGGGTGGATTTAATAAATAGAAATGAATCTGATAGAAGGTTAAGATGAAAGTTATCGCGAATATGATTAAATCCACCGTTGTTCTAAATTCAAACTCATCGCACATTCTTGACGGTCTGCACAAATCCACAGGTTATATATTCGTGGTAATGATATTACAAAAATTCAGTTGTGGTGAAATACCATTTTATAATCTAAGAACTGCAATAAAAAGTCCTATTGAAGCCCACTATTACATATGCGATGAGTTTTATTTGCATCGAAATCGATTTATAAAAGAACAGTCATTCGCAATGCACGGCAACTTTTCTGTGATCTCTGGCAGAGCCTTTTCTCACTCATCGCTTCGATGTTCAACCTGATTAACCTGCAAACAGATATATTTGGTGAAACATAAAATCTACTCATTATGTGAAATATTCAAGCTCTAAATATTCAAATCATATTTATTTTAACTAATAAAATGTCCATCATGATCCAATTTATTTTTTGTATCACCAATTATGAAGTTTCATTATCAAGTTTTCAAAGAACACAGTGATGTAACGTCAGTGGCGGCTCGACGGGGATTTGGAGGAGAGCAATTGCCACAGGGAGCCAGGACCCTTTTTTTAAAACTGAAACTTTCATAGTAATTTACCTTCACCTTATTAAAATGGGTGCATTTATTCCCAAAATGGGGGGGGGGGAGGAGGAAGTATGGCAACTGACATATAACTGTTCTCTGTAGCAAAATAGGGGCGCCATAAAAGAACATTGCCCTCGGACACATCGAACCCTCGCGACGATATTCTCTCTCTCTCTCTCTCTCTCTCTCTCTCTCTCTCTCTCAATTACATTAGAAATGAAAAGACAGTATTAAGAAGGTATATGAAATTACAGATATCCTTTACATAGCATACATAAAGGAAAGGCAAAACACAGTTATACATTGCTCTTACCATATTCCTACTTTCGTCCGATTGCTGCAAGAAAGATAGAGACATACATAAGAAAATACGAGACAAAAGTAGCAGATTGGTGCTCAGAGCCAAAAATTATGCAAATCTCTTGAAAAGATCACGTGGACACCAAGGCCACGATAAACACGATTTACTCTGACAAGCTCAAGAACATCAGTAGACCCACTAACAGTTTTATCGCATGGGCTTTATTATCGCAACTCAAGATGGATTTATGCATGCGCAGTGCGAAACGGTAAACTAGTGTATGTATGTATGTATGTATGTATGTCGTGCCGTTCGATGCGCACCTCCCCTCCCCCGCCCTCCTCTCTCAGGCGTTCCCCGGTGGCCGAGCGGTCTAATGCGCTTACCTTTACAGATTACTCACACATCTCATATCTGTCCAAGTGGGTTCGAGTCTCAGCCTCGGCCAACGTGGGTATGTGAGAAAGTTTCCAGTAAATTCTAGTGGTCGTTAGTGTTTCTCGGAATCCCGGAGGTTTTGCGGGTTCTTCCTCCACCAAAATATTCTGGCCACCATGTATAATCTGTCATGTAAACTCTCTCTCTCTCTCTCTCTCTCTCTCTCTCTCTCTCTCTCTATATATATATATATATATATATATATATATATATATATATATATATATATATATATATATAAACACACACACACAAATAACATTAGCGTACAGGTTAGAGAATTTAAATTCGTACGATAGGGAGATTTGAACCCGGGTCCGCTGGTTATCGGCACTCATTGCTTTTTCTGTAAGTACTGACTCACATACCATCACGACCTTGGCACATCACCATTAAGTGATGCCACAGTGTCGGTGGTAGAGGCATCCGTAGTAGACACACCCACATATCGACTAGTAATTAATTCTCATCTGTACGCAGTTCTTCTGGATTCAAGGAGTATAGGAGGAATTAATTACGAGATTGACATGTGGGTGAGTCTGGTTTGCACGGATGCATATACCACCGACACTGTAACATCACTTTATAATGAGGTGTCATGGTCGTGATGGTATAAGAGTCAATGCTTCCAGGCAACGCAATGGGCGCTGTTAATCCGTGGACCCTGGTCCGGATCTCCTTTAAGTACGAATTTAAATTCTTCAACCTGTATAATAATGTTAATTGCATCGTATCTATAATAATAAATTTTGTTCGTATCACCAAGCATTCACTTGTGGAATCTAGCGTCTGGTGTATATTTGTATTACTCTCTCTCTCCCTATACCTCCGTAACTAATATGACCTCCGACCTCCGTAACTAATATGACCTCCGACTTCCGTAACTAATATGACCTCCGTAACTAATATTAGGAAAACCTTTAAACGACTTCTTCTCCAAAGCTCCGAACAAAATGTATCCAAAAATGGCAGACTGTATCTTGACACAGAGGCCTGTATATCTATATTTATATTTTTAATGCGCCTGTGTAAACTAAGAGTAAGGAGTTCTCAAACAATTAATCTCAACTCCCAAAACAATTTGTCAGGCGGTGTTGAAGGTAATTTGAAAAATCCTGACATTTAAATTTAAATTGTAACAAATACTGCTAAAAATAGCCATTATTACTAAACAAATATGCAACATTTAAATAACGTCTTGGGAAAACAAAAAACAGAATGCACACATTCCGGTACGGCTGTCATAACTAAGCACGTGAAGAAAAAACAAACATTATACTGCTCCAGATTTCATAGCATTTGCCCTTGCAGTTAGCTTTTAGGTAGATGTTGACCAGGTAGGTGAAAAGTCTCAGGCACACCTGTTGACACGTTACTGTGAAATGTGTTACGTACACTTGTTTCTATGTGAAGACGCACCTGTAGGTCAATCACTGCATTTCCACCACTTATTTAAGAGTCATTGCCTTTGTAGACTTGCAGGAGAGACAATTCCTAGCACCGTTGTTTTCGAAGGAGACAATCTAAAAGACTCAGTTCTACCATTGTCATTTGGGTTAAAATGCGAAAGAGGAGAGAATATATTTTCGTAATCATTTTGCTCACCATTCCAATACCTAACATGATTTCCACGTAAAATCTATCATTATCTGTTTGAAATGGAAGATAAATTATTTAGTTACAATATATGCATATGAAAAATATGAAGAAAGGATAAATATGCTATAGTACATAGAAACAAGTTACGGTATTGGTAAATTATGATGATACTTTTAAGGAAATCCGACAGCAATGAAGAAAAAAGTGATTCAACTTTTGAATAATGAACGGACAAATTTGTACATGTTGTCAGCGTGCACAATGTTTGTGATATCCATTTCTATGCAATAATTAAAACTTACCTATTCCTTGGAGGAGCATTGGTGAAAGGGACAGAAGGAACAGGATCGGAAGAATGGTCAAAATTCGCCTGATGGGCGATATAGTAGTAGTAGTAGTAGTAGTAGCAGTAGACAGGGATAGTCCGACGAACTCCGTTACTAGCAGGAACCCAAGTAACGCAATTAGCCATTGGGCCTTCATCTTAAAAATATTAAACTGTCTCTCCATTAACTCTGTAAAAATGACTTCTTAAAATTCAGACTAAATTTCGATTGCATACTAGTTCCACTTAATGTGCACATAACCCACAGCTAAAACGTATTTGCTTGATATTTATGCATTTTGTACTATTTTGCAATTAAATAGAAAGCTGGCACATTCATGTTTTAGCATTATCTTTTAATACTTTATTGTAAACCGTATTTATTCATATTTAATAAGTATCCGACTGCGAACGTAGATCAGTATGGTGCCGTCGGATACCATTCAGTCAAATCAGGAGAATGCTTTATTCTCCCGAAGGCATAAGAAAACTGATCTAGCAGGGTATAAAGCAGTAGCCTATCTGGTCTATACAATTTGCGGTTGGATGGCGATATACACCGGCAACCTTGTTGGAATTTCAATTGAGTAAACATAGATGCATCCATATGTGCATCAAAGATAATACAAGAGAATTTGAGTGTGAGAAGTAAAATTTTGCCATGGATAATTGCACAACCATTTATGGTCAATTTCTTCTCTAGTCCGAGTTTCCTCTGTCCCTTGCCACCCCATTTTTGATATTTGGATATTTATGTTGGGGTGTAGGGTCAGAGTCCACTCCCTATCGAAAAGTTGGAATTCGCCGACACCATTTGGTGTCGGCATAGGGTAGCCGCTTACTAGCCGGTATAGCAAACTTTAAGGACCTTTCATCGAGATATACCTGCATGAAATCGATAGGAATATGATTTATTTTCTCAGAAATAGCGAGTGTAGCATACGTTACGTCTTTAATCCGCTGACAGACTAGCAGAAACTATAGCGTTGATGAAATTTGACCTGGAACTCGCCATTTGCATTCCGAGTCACATGACTACACAAATCTCGCAACCTACATGTCGATAACATTAGAGGTCCAATAGTCACGTGATATCAACAATAAACCATTTCCAAAGTTGTTGTACATACAATTCGAAAATATTAATTAAAGGTCACGCAATACTTGTACATAAATATAATGCACACTTAATTCTCAACATATTTATTCTGAGAACAACGACTGGAAACCTGTCGGTATCGCAGCAAGGTGGAGAAAACCAGATTCATGAAGTACTAAGCACGTGCCAGCTATGTATTTTGTTGGTATCACGTGACTACCGCATTGACCTGTGCTCTGTTTTGTTTTCCAAGTTGCTGCAACATCTACAGATTTCTGGTCGTTGTTTTCAGAATAAATATTTTTAGAAGTTTGTGTTCTTTTATTTCTCGATAAATATTACGTGACTTTCATTTATGTGTTCGATTTGTTTTCCTACAGCAACAATAGAAATGGTTAATTGTTGATCGAGTGTCTAGCACATAAACATAAAGATGCTACCATAGATAGTCATGAAAATAAAACGAAAGCTTTGTCTTCTACCATTGACATCTGACCCTTATAGAAAGTAACGTTAGTGTACAAAAAGGACCTACTGACCATCCCTAGAGAAAGATGTCCACATCGTCGCACAACTACTTGACAAGCCTGTCTGTATATGCTGGTACAATAATGAAAAAGAAAATGTAACTAACTGCCAATTAAGACAGTTATAAAGATATCGCAAAAAGGGTTGGAATCTCAAATGTAAATACTTCAGACTTGAATTCATCTCCTTTGTTTCGTTACGACATCGCTGCTAATCACTAACATTCTTCAGTGCACTGTTAAACGTCAACCCAATATTGCGTGTATATAAGAACGAAAGTAAAATATAAAAATGGTTAACCTTACAATATTTCTTGGACAGTTGAACAGAAAATTGAGGAATAACCGAAAATAAGATTTGGAAATGAAATTAGTACTGGTGGAGTTAGGAATGTTCAAGATCACACTCGGCTAAAGTATCTTTAGTCCCTGTAGGTACTGAAAACAATTGAAAATTATAAAACTTTCTTTAATTATTTTGCATTTCTGAGAAAAAGCACATTCATGTTTCTACAAGGTATTATGGTGATTATGAATAATTGTGATGAGCATTTGTCTGAATATTGAAAAATTCCTTTCTCAAGATGTGCTTCTAATTAAGGACAAGAGACAGAAATGAACGTATTCAATAATCACATACTATTCTCGTGATATTACAAAGCCCGCACAAGGTTAGTGAAGCTACATTTTCAAATCTTTGTTTCTGAACGCATCAAAATTCTAACTTCTTCATTCTCAAAAAGTTAAATATCTTCTGACAGTGTGTACGAATGTTTGGGAAACTAGTAACATGCAACCTTGTATCATGATGGTTGACAAAACTCAAAACATCTCATAGTCTCGTAGCGGCCCATAAATCTCAAAAATATCATATTGTCTCGTAGTGGCCCATATATCTCAAAACATTTCACATTGTCTCGCAGTGGCCAATAAATGTCGAAGCAGTTCATAATTCATCATTGGTGCACACAAGCGATATATATTTGTCAGGTACATATATTGAGAGGTTAGAAGCACCATTTTAAACATTTTAAGGATATCTTACTACCAGATCAGCAACATGGGAAGAGGTTTTGGCCAAATAATTTAACACTTTTATTCCGTTTTAAAGTTAAATACTTTTTAAAATACAGAGAAATAAACTTATTGGTCTTTACAAGCAAGGATAATGGTTTATTTTCGTATATTTATTTAAACTAGCTTTACAATATCAATGAAGAGTAATATTTTATGAGTATAATATGAGAGTAGTTGTTTCTGGACCTTACACCTGTCACCTATGGAACCATATAACACTTCATTATAAACCACCTTCTTTTGGAGAAATCAGCAGTGGAGCCAATACATTCAAACTTTGATGTAATGCTTCAACATATACATATACAGCAAAAAGCAAATTTATTATATAGATCCAATATGTCGTCTCTTCAATGTATACTTTTTTCTCCTAGATGTGCTGAATAGAGAATAGAGTTGCTTGTAATCAACAGAAATCATTTTTACAGACTAAATACAAAGTAAATACTTAGTTCATCCAGCCTCTTGGCTTTGGCGTTGCTGACAAAGGTTATTCTCCAGGTTCCGGAAAGGCCACTTACGTGAAAAATTCGTCAAATGCAAATATTTCCAGAAAATGAAAAGGACAATATACAGATTTTTATATGCTGTGTCCAAGTAAATACCTAATAAAAATGAGACAGCCTTGGTGCATTAGCACTTATAGCTAATGGATGTTCTGTAATAAATTATTTAGAAGAATGAGGGAATGATATATGGAACTCAGTTGATGTAATAATGCCATAAGATGTAAGCAAATCTTAAATAGTTTTATTTATAAAGCCAGTATTGTAAAGCGAAATATGTTGCTGGATAGGACTAGAAACGTTTATTCCGCGTGCAATAAATGTCCATCTACATTACTGTCTACATAGGCAAAATATACTAGAAACACGTTCTTACCTCTTTTTTATTCCTTGATTTTACTGAGTCTTCACAGGCGACCGTCTGCACTAGATAAATGTTGATAGTCTGGGAAGTTTTATTTAGAATATTAACCAATCAAAGAGGTGAGTGCATATTTGTTACCCAATAATTTTTGTAGATTCAAAGAAGAGATCACGTGAGTAGACGTGTTGGTTGTCTTTGACAGGTGATAATATTATAGTGACATTTCAGTAGGACTTGATAACATTCGCAAACTCAAACTTCCGGGAACTTTTTTCTGACAGAAATGAATATTTCCTTGCAGGTGTGTATCGATGGTACTGTTTCTCCGAATTAATGATTGACACAGGGAAGTATCCGTCTAATGTTTACATGATGGTAGTTAGTTATTGACATTAAAGCTGTGACACATCACCTGTAATCGCAACGACTTTTTCTATGAAAATACATGTACGACTGTTACCTACAACCGAGCTTATGAGAAATGCCCTTTGTGTTAGCGGAATCTTTGTTTGAATATTTGCATTCACCTTTCTTATACAAATATCCGAGAGTACTAAATCCAATTGGAGCTAAAGGTGAGGTTCATCAAAACAATGAAATTTTTTTTTTTTAAATAGACTCTTGTACATTTGTCAACGATACAAAATGTAGTATTTATATTAGCGAAAAATGCCATGGGTGGTTGTGGTAATTTTGATTATTCATTTGAAAATTAAGTTTCAAAATGGTGTCAATTTGGAATATACTCAAGTTTGAAGATGGTATCCATTTTGGAGCATACTTAAGTTTGAAGATGGTGTCCATCTGAAGCATACAAATATTTGAAGATGATATCCTTTTGGAACATACTCAAGTTTGAAGATGGTGTCCATTTTGGAACATACCCACGTTTGAAGATTGTGTTGACTTGGATCATACTCAAGTTTGAAGATGGTGTCCATTTGAAGCATACTCATTTTTGAAGATTGTGTCCTTCTGGAACATACCCAAGTTTGAAGATGGTGTCCTTTTGGAACATACCCAAGTCTGAAGATGGTGTCCTTTTGGAACATACTCATGTTTGAAGATGGTGTCTTTTACCTTCATTTCCTGTAACATATTTCTTGATGTTATTTTGTTCCAAAAACTGCTCAAATATTTTATTAAAAAATTCTGCTCCGTGATCGGTCCAGATTCTATTTGGTTTTCTTTCAGTAGTTGTTATTATTTGTTTTAGCGAATCTGTTATTGACGTTCCTGTCTTGTCGGAAACTGGAACACTAAAAGCATATTTACTAAAAACATCTACAACGTTAAACAAGTATTTCTTATTATCGTTAAATTCAGCTAGATTTGACACATCTACTAAATCTATTGCCCAGATGTCATCAACGGCATTTGCGACAACTTTACGTCGCGTAAACTTTTTTTTTAGGTTTATGTAATTCAGTTGCAAGATCATCATACAATTCTTCACCGAGTCCCAATTTATGTTTTGCTCCAATAAAACCCTGCACCAGCCTTCTATCAAAACGTTCTGGCATGTTTATCGGTTTCATATCACGAAGTTCGTCTAACATTACTTTATCACAGTCTGATTTTGAGTTTTCTACACGAACGTTATCAGGATGTTCTATATCACGGTAGCAGATATCATGGCGCATTGCTATCTCATCAACTTGATTGTAAGGCTCTTGTCCTGGCAGCGGATTATCATTTTCATCTAGTTGTTTATCAAGAGGATTATAAGGTCCGGTGTATTTATGGCCTGGCAATGGCCAACCGCTTTTTGGTTTCGGCAATTTGCCAATTACTTTATGTATATCTATACCTGTTCCTATTATTTCTCTGTTGTTACATTGTTGACAGTATGTGACAATTTTATTTTGCTCAAGACAGAGATCTCTGTCAGAATCACACTTGCATCTCATTCTATATTTTCAGATTTATAATATTTTTTATTTTCAAATTTACAATAATTGTTTTCAGTCGTCTACTAAAATAACGTCCCTGACATTGTCAGAGCAACCAGCTCCGGACAATTTTTTTAAAAACATACTTTTTCTTTTTCCGCAGACTGCACAAATACTTTTTACCATCATCCTGTTGTTCTTTGTTTTTTCTGTTGTTTTACTGATATTTTCTGTTTTAGTTTTACATTTGAAACAATCTGTTGACATTATAGATTTGTAATTTAGATAAAATTAATTGCAATCTCATCATTGGCGTGAGAAGGTTGCTTGTCAAAGTGTAAAATAAATTTTAAAAAATCAAATTTAGGCTCCAATCCAAAGGATTGAGACATTTGTTTAATGAACATTATACAATAATATCCACAAGCAGAAGTTCCAATAGGTTGAATTTGATTAGACGAATAATTTATTATTTTATATTTTTTGTTTATATATTTTTTTATTGCGTCGCTCGGAGGAAGTCCAAACGAGTCAAAATAGTTGTTATCATAAACTGCTACCCAATGTGTACCACATCCGTCATTGAAATCTTGTATATTTATCACGCAGGAAGCACCGGCAATCGCATCGCGATCGAGTTCATCTTTGGAATAAACTCCGTGGAATCCGGGAACCGATCCTAACTTATCAAGTATATCAAAGTTACTTAACGAGGAGGCCGTGTTCCTGCCAATGTTAGTCCTCGCCCTATTCCTAGCAGATTTGGCAGTATACTTCCTGCTAACCCCGCTAAAAGTGGAGCTATTGGAATAAATCCGCATTTGGTTGTTCTTCGACGTCGCGGTGTCTTTTTTTTTTTTTTTTTTCGTTGTTGTTTTCCATCGTCGTGGCATTATATTTATGAGTCACATAAAATTAAACTGAAAGTTTCTTTATACCATGACCTTCAACTGCTTTTTTCGTTGCGCCAGATATTGCTCCAGACGCTGCTGCTAGCCCTAATGTACCTAACACCGGCAAAATTTTTGGTAATAACGTTCTGGCTATTACTGATAATGCCGGACCAAAGAAACATCCTTGTTTTGCCATCGCTGTTATTTGTGCGGCACTTAAATTTAAAACAAAAGGTTTGCCGCGATCGTACCTGTTCACTTGTTTTTTGGTTAACATTAATTTTGTTAAAATACCCTTGGAAATGTCAGGGTTGAGTTTTAATGATACCTGTCTCTGCTTTGCAACAGCAGCTGCTAATTTTTTAACTTGACCATCAGTCAAATATATTTCCTTTACAATGTATTTTGTCATCTTATATTAAAGTTACAGATTAAACTTGCAAAATTACTAGTAATTTTTAAACTTGTACGGTCATTTTGCCTTCAACAGAATCAATCGTAATAAATCTGTCGCTGATCACCAACGCGTACAGGTACAACTGCGCTACTGGAACTGCTCCTAATGTCCAAGTAATTTCAATATCACCTGTCGAATCAACTGCTCGCTCGCTATGTTTACTAACATCAAAATAAAATATTGGATAAAGTGTACGAAACTCCTCTGTTGATATCTGAGATCCGTCTCCAACATCCTGATATTTTTGCACTGCGTCGAGCAGGTACATGTAAGGTCGAGTAATATTTTTATTAGCGTCATCTGCAAAATTACATTCTATCGCTCGCTCTGGATATTGCTTTGAATTTAGTCTAGCATATATTCGTCTAACATCTGCGTTATCAAATATCGCATTATTTTGTTGTTGGTTACCACGTCGCTTTTGCCGTTGAAATACAACAAATAATTGCCTCGGCAGTTGTTCGCTTGATGTTGTCGTAACTCGCCATGTGTAGTCAGTAATATTCGGAACTGCTGTTTGATATATTTTATGTTGCTGAAAATAAATTCTGTTTGTATGTTTTTGCAGCATATCATTTAATTCTGACATTTTAGTGATTGACGGCGTTATTCGTGGCATCCACAGCGCAAGTTTGTTTATGATAAACTTTACATCAGCTCCGCCTGACCTAAACAAGCAGTCATTTTGTTCTGCTCGATCTAAAATAAGTGTATGTTTAACTCCACGAAATACTTTATTGTAATCGCGACAAAAGCCAAATATTGTACTTAATGGCAGCATCATTGTAATTTGACGTGATCCTGCTGTAAGTGCCTTTTTATGGTATAACCTTCATTAAAACGTATATTTTTTCTGACGATAGGAAATGAGTTATTAACTAAATTTAACATTGCAACGCCGTCTGCAGCCGCACCTGGTGGTGTTATACCAAGATTATTACAAGCAGCAGTAAGCGCGACTCTTGTAGCTGCATCACCGGCGGCTGCACCTGGTTCGACTATACCTAGCGCAGGAGCATTAATAATAAGAAAATCTCTTACAGTTACAACATCTGCAGCGGCATTAGCTCCAGCCACTAAAATAGGTGGACCCCCAGCTGAAAATTCAGACGATGCCATAAAACCAGACCCACCACTTCCGGTATCTTTAAACCACATCATATTAGTTGCAGTCGACCTGGAGTAATCGTCGGAAAACGAAATAATATTTAAGATTGTACTTGCAACTTGTAGGTGGCTCGAAATATCCTCATCAGTTTGATTGGCTAGTTGATATCTGGCACTTTTGAATAAGCACCAGCCATTATTTATGAGAGCTATTTCTGGTCCTGCTCCAACAGGTGGATTAGCTACTATCATAATCTGACCGCGAACATCCAATATTGCTTTATGTGGCAATAGAAACACATCTTCGTCTCGAGTATTAAATGTTCTAATACCAGCTTTATTTGGTTCATTAGAATTTTCATCGAGATACTCAACATACTCAAATTCTGTTACAGTGTCATCGGTGTCATAAGTTTCTGCTAAATCGAGATAATTTTTAACAAACATTTTTTATTTAATAGATTATATAAAATTTTATTGCGGCGCTGTTACTTTCGATATTAATTTTTGTATAATCTGCTCGCCCTTTGGTGATAAAAATTTTTTTGTTGTTGTTATCATTGCTTGTTGAGTTTCTTTTGTTGGAGCGATTTCTGATATAACTTGTTTTATCTCAGATGAAGACGGTGTGCCTTTTATTTTATCAGCTATTTTTTGTCCCACCGCAGTTCCAGCGGCAGATGCAGCTCCAGTTGCAAAAGCATTACCTGCGTTAAGTGCAATTGGTGCAACATTACGCGCGATTCCCGGAGCATTTTCAATAATTTTAGTAAATATATTTCCAAAAAATCCACCAACTATTTTTCTTCTGTAAATTTATTTTCTCTGTTTCATTATATCCGAGGTTCTATAATTTTTATTGCCAATCACGAAGTCGATAGCGAAGCTATTGCGTGCGTAGGTGTAAATAGTAAGTAACAACCTCGTTATTCAGATCCAGCTGTCGTCCAGATTGATCTGTCAACTGCATATTTATTGCTGTTATTTGATTTTCAACATTTAGCGGATAATAAATAACTTGCCGTGGACTAAGTTGTATGAGCGAACCCGGTGGAACATCTGGCGAAAAACTATATATTGTTTGTCCTTTACTACCCTGGGCTGAGTAAGATCCAGAAGCAATAGAGCAATTTGTTAATATTATGTTTACGTCAGTTATATTTACCGGCAGTTCACCGTCATATGTCATAGTTTGTTCTGTGGTTGATCCGTATTGTTTGTGAGTGAATCCAATCAGCGACGCTGTGCTTGTTGCTGATGAAAAATCTATTATCAAATTATTTTTTAATGTTATTCTAGCGCGTAATGTGTTATAATTCGGTACCAGTTCAAAATTGTCTGAAACTCCTCCATTTTTCGTTATTAATTCGCGTATCGTCTTATTTAAATCAGTTACGTTGTAGGCTCCTTGCGGAATTTTAACTGATTTCCATGTAGGTCTTGGAGCTGGAGCTAAAGTAAAATCAAATTTATCATTTACTCCAGTTTTTACGTTAGCCATGGAATGCCAACACGTACATGAAATTAGTCCAATTTCATACTGTTTTTCGGTATCAAGTTGTATTGGCGGAATATAATTTACTGAAGAATTTGCGCTATCTTTAGCGGCTGTGCTAGAGTCTAGTAAAAATGTTGTTGACATTGTTATTTTATTATATTTTTATAAAATTAAGTCGCGCTGTAACGTTTCGTACTCGTCAGAAGTTAATAAATTTTCCGATCTTAAATGATCAAATATGTCAATGATTTCATTGTCAATTTCAGCGCCAACATTTCCAGCTTCCTTTGACGATATCAACAGCATTAATCTGCCTATCATTTCAGCAGTTGATGTATATATTTTTACCCCAGTTCCAGATCTTTTACCCGTGCGGATATTCTCATGATATTCAAACTCGTCGTAAAATTTTGCATATTCAGACTTTCCAGCTCTAAATTTCTTCGCTACAGACATTAAATTATAAGCAATAATACCATTTCTAAAACGTTTAAAAAGTGTTTCAAGAGCTTCTACTTTAGCTTTATTAATTTTACTATTAGCTTCTCTTCCACTTTTATAAATATCATCTAAATCTTCAATAAAATCATCATATCTACTTTGTGACCATTTAGCAATATTATCAACATCTTCAATATCATACTTTTCTATAAAAGTATTGTATTCGGATTTTGTTATTATACCTTCTGTCATTTTTTTATTTTTTTTCAATTTGTTTCCTTCTTTCAGTTTCCTCTGGAGATATAACTACTGGTTCTTCAATTTCTTCTAAAAATGTTATGCTCTTTGGTCTATCAGTTTCCACCAGACTCACATCCGATACTCTTTTTAAATCTATTTCTTTTGCTACGGTACTCAAAACATTAATACTACGATCGAATTTTCTTTCATTAATTATTTGATTAAGAGCTTTAATATAAAGATCGGCGATAATACCTTCTCGGTATTTCTTAATAGCTTCGTATTATTCTCTATTTTCGGGTACTACTAAATCGATCTGTTTCTTATTTTCCTCCGATATTTGCGTTTACTGTGCAATTTTTCTGTCAGCATTATATTCTTCTTTTAAAATATCGTATATTCTCCAATCTTTAAAACGGTAAGTTAAGTTAAATATCTTTTATTTTGTTATTTTATATTTTTTAAGTCCTTTTCAAATTGTGATAATAGAGATTTTTTTCTCAAAATCTTCTGAAATACATCTTCTGATTCTTCAATTTTTGTCGTCACATCTTCTAACTTACTTCTAATCGGCCCAACTGTTAAATTTTCAAATTCGAGTGGATTATTGATCAGCCGATTTATTTCAGCTTGTCTAGCAACAGGATCAGCAATATTTGCTACAAGAGCCTCAGCCAATTTTCTTCTTTCCTCATCAGATCTAGCAACAATTTTTGCGGCAGCTGCTTCTTGTTGTTCCTTAACAAATCCAACCAAACCTTTTTCCTGTAGTTGCTTAACTTCTTCATCTGATAACGGCCTAGTTTCGGGTTGTTTTCCAAATAACGCCTCAGTAACTGGTTTGAGAACTGTAGTTGCTGCTTCTGTGGCAGTTATTTGTCCACGTCGTGCTTGCTGTACTTTTTGCTTAAATGCTGCTTGAGATTGAGCAAGTTTTTTTTAAAATCTTCTATATGTTTTCTATATTTTGCTCGTTTGTCCATTTTATTATATATAAATTTTATAAAATTAAGACTATCGAAAACAAAAACTTACTGCAGATTATTTTCAACACAACAACGAAACATTTTAGTTGGATCATGTGTAAGTTTATCAAATGAGAAAAAGTTATATTTATCTTTTGTAGCTTTATGATAAAGTTCGATAAATTTATCTTTTGTCACATCACCACATTGCTCGTTCGCGATATTTCTAACGTCAACATTGTCTAGTCCCGGAAATAATATAAAACAACTAGTATTTCGCCGAATAAATCTGTCAACATTATAAAAACCTTGGGCTAAATAAACAGAATTACATTTTTTATTACGCGATAGTGAAAAATACGATCTTATTTTGTTCATTTCAACATTATTTAGCGGAATATCGTCAAAAACCACTATCTTATGTTCATCTGAATGAAGTTGATTAACTGGAACAAGATCTTCTGGTTGTTTGATAATAAAAAAAAATCTTCGCCAGCATCAAGATCTTCACGAAGTTTGTTATTATATTCGCTTAGTAGCTCGTACTTATCTTGTTGTGGATTAATTGTGTAAATATAAACTCGATCGTAATTAAAATTATCGCCTAACAGTAAATTCATTAGCAAATTTGTTTTTCCCGATCCAGTTCTTCCAACAATAAGATAATGACAATCTGGAAGTTTGTTGTGATGTTTATGTTTCACCAACCGCTCTGTATCAAAGCTTAATATCGACGATTTTGCCATTGTTTGTTATATAACATAAAAATATATTAAACTGACTAATGTTGACAATTTTATGTAGGACAATAAATAAATGAGCTATTATACAAAATTTGGAACAACATTAGGAGATTCATGAGCTGTAAGTACAATAATAACAAACGGCAATATTGATTTATCGGGCTATCTAAAAAAATCCGGCGACACAATGACAGGAAACCTGTTTATGTCAAATCAACGAGTACTAGGTTTAGAAACAGCATATCCGCCAATAAATGTTGCTGATACACAAGCTGTTAGTTATGCACAACTAAAATCCGTCGATATTAATAAACTATCATTGACAGGAGGAACTTTAAGCGGTAACTTAGATATGTCAGAAAAAAAATTAATAAATTTGAAGACCAGGTATCCACCAGCAAACTTAAATTATACGCAAGCAGTAAGTTATGCACAGTTGAGGTATGTGGATGATAACAAACTTGATAAAATCGGTGGAACGGTTGTAGGTAATATCATTATGTCAGGAAAAATTTTTATAAATTTAGAGACTGCATATCCGCCAGAAAACTTGAATCAAACGCAAGCTGTAAGTTATGCACAGCTAAAATCAGTTGATGATAATAAACTTAATAAAGCCGGCGACACAATGACAGGTAACCTTACAATGAGCAATAACTCAAAAATAACTGGATTACCGACAACCTCGCCACAAGCTGATGCTGATGCTATTAGTTATGGTCAGTTGAAAGAAGAACTTGCCCCATACTTTAAAAAATCTGGTGGAGCAATGTCAGGCAATATAAACATGAGAAATAATAAAATAACTACGACATATGTTCCAGTTAACCCTAATGATCTGACAAATAAAGCGTATGCTGATAGTCTGTCTAGTGGTATTAAACGAACTAAAAACAATGTTGGATATATTCCAACACTTTTTAAAGCAACTGACAACCGAGCCGGGTTTGAGGTAAGCGCATCAGCATATTATCCTGAAAATTATCCTTATTACGCTTTCTCTGATAGACATGAGTGGACGACAAACGGAGAAGTTGGAAATTTTTGGATTAGAATTAAATGTCCCACTGCAGTTGCTATTTGGCAATTTCATTTGCGCGGTCGATTAAACTCGAGTGTTGGTCGAATTTATAATTGGCAATTGGAAGGATGAAATGACGATATCAACTGGACAACATTGTATAGCACAACAGACACTTACATTTCAACAACACAATGTTTTACAATCCCGACAGAAAACACTGTTAACAAGTACTTATATTTTCGAGTTAATGTTTTAGCTGCTGAACATCCATTTCCAAGACTGACAGCATTTCAAATATACACACTCGACGAACAAATTTAATCTAATGCTATAAAATAATGTCAGAACCACCAATTATAACCATTGCAAGAGAATTTTATGATAATATTTTTAACCCTAAAATAAATGTTGGGAATATATCACTAGCGACACGTGTGATAAATACAACAAAAAATTTTATAATTCCAATGATAAACTCTCCATTGTCAGAAGAAGAAAAAAAATTTGTTCGTGTTATGCATATGCGAGGACCACAACTGTTGAAAGCTATAGAAAACTTTGATATTATAAGCAGATACTGTCATCCTGATGATTGCCTAGAAGAACAAAAACAACTTGAAATTATATTAAAAAAATATTACTCGAGCTTGACTTTAAAAATATAGATTTGATAATAAAATCAGACTTAATAAAGGCACGAGTTTATAGTGGAAGAACACTAGAAGAAAGACGAATAAACGAAAATCATAACCGTCTTGACAAGCTAGCAGAATCTAGAATAATTGGAATAAAAAGGAACAAAAAAATATATAATAGTTTTTCAAAACGAGCAATTTTTAAGTATCTCGGTATGTACTACCACGACAAAGAAACGCTAGTTAATATTATTAACATGACACCAGACACGGAGTTACTTATTAAAGCGTACTCAAACTCAATTTTGCCAATGATGCGAGAAAAAGACCCAGAATTTTATCCGATTATTTTTGAAAGGTCTTTAAAAATAAAAATAATTAAAGATTTTGACAATGAAATTAATGATCTTGGTGACATTGAGCGAGAATTTTTTTTTGAGGAAGTCAATCGAACAACATTTGGTGTATGGATTGGTTCTTATTACGATATACGTAAAGCAGATGACATTCCATTTCCATCACTCCAACGCTCTAGACAATTGTCATTACGAAATTATTACAATGAGGTTGAGAAAATGTTCACAAAACAATACGAAAAATTATGGCTTAAAGTAAATACTTTTACTGGTTTTAACATTACTGGACTAAAATCACTCAAAAAATTAATGTTAGCAAATTTCGTTGTCGCATATGCAATTATCAGACAACATCTTGTTCTAAAAAATTTCATGTTAGATCAAATAAGCTTGGTATTAGGGTATATTGATGAAACAGAAAGCGATTACAGTAATCTGGTGAATGAAACAGATTTGTACGAACGTGAAGTAGGAGATACTTTTGACTCATACGCCTGGTTAAAGAAAAATGAGGTACTAACAGATAAACGATATAATGATACTTCGTCAGATGTTTATGACAAATACAGAATTTTTATAGCTGATCCTAACAATAATAAATTTCGTGATTTTCTTGATTCAATTGTTGGCATTAGAACTTTTGTTTTTGTGTAAAAAAAATTGTATAATGAAAAAACATATTATCGATTTCAATCATATTTCAGAAGAAATTCCAAAACAAGATGTTGACGCACTAGTACAATATTACAAATTTTATCATAAAAACCTTTGGTGTGTAAAAGAATGTTATAAATACTACCGTAGAATACTTCGAGTAATATCATATTTGCCATTGTTAATGACTAGCTCTGGCATAATATCAAGTGAAGCATTATTAAATCCATTTTTGTTAATTATTTCTGGTATCGGTGTCTCTCTTTCAACGGCATGTAAGAAGATCGAACCCAAGCTTGAGACGAAAAAAAAATGCTTGTAAGATAGCAATTATCCCTTATAAAAAATTACTTGATCAAATACGATCTTACTTGCGAGGTGTAAAATATGATATGGACGATTTAATACGCGAGTTTGGTATTATTGACAGTATGTTAACGGATATTCTGCCAATGAGAGTCAGCAGGTATGAAAAAGATTATCATAAAATATGGTTACAACAGTAGTAAATGTTTAGTAATATCTTTCTCCAACAAAATGGAAAAGGATGGGGTCTCCTCTCCAAGATCGAAAAAAAAAATTTCTGGCCACTCCAATAAAATATTTTTAGTCTTATTTTGAACTGAAAATGACTACTTAATAAAATTACAAAATAAAAAGTTTTATCGGTTTGGTTTAGGATCTGCCTTATTTTGATCTGAAAATAACTCCTTAATAAAATTACAAAATAGAAAGTTTTATAGGAGAATTCTTTGTTTGGTTTAGGATCTGCCTTATTTTGAGCTGAAAATAACTCCTTAATAAAATTACAAAATAGAAAGTTTTATAGGAGAATTCTCGGTTTGGTTTAGGATCCGCCTTATTTTGAGCTGAAAATAACTCCTTAATAAAATTACAAAATAGAAAGTTTTATAGGAGAATTCTCGGTTTGGTTTAGGATCCGCCTTATTTTGAGCTGAAAATAACTCCTTAATAAAATTACAAAATAGAAAGTTTTATAGGAGAATTCTCGGTTTGGTTTAGGATCCGCCTTCTTAACTACTACTCTCTCAGTATAACCCCTCTTCTCAACATAAGTATTACTCACGTGGTCTTCTTTAATGTCTACTAGTATTTGCTGTCAAATTGTCACAGAATGAGCATCAGCCTTTAAAACACCGTTATTGCATACATTGCTATTGGTATGGTTTAATCTAAGTTTAAACGAGTCAACGGATTTCTTTATATTGTTATTGTATCCATTGACCGAACCCATTTTCATAACCTCGATACTCGGCAATAGAAATATGTCGTCACCACCAAAGGCATTATCAAATGGCACTTCCAAATCTGTTACGTATTGATGAAATGTTGGCCTTAATGTCTTTATATGAGTTGTAATCTTTCTGTCCTAAAATTAATAGATCATTGACATTGTATGAATGTCTTGAAATGTGGACAAGACTTTAGTAGATGTTCTGTTTTGGACCTGTGACGTAATAGGCGGATTAAATATGATGGATACTTTGTTGTAACAGTCTAGTATCTTTATATCTTAATCCGTTGCAATCATGCAGAAAAAAGTAAGTCCAGACGATAGGTTCTTCTTTGTCTGCCACAGAATCAGATGAGAATGTTCTCCGGTATTCAACATTACCAACTTCATAGCTCTTATGACGTTTGTAAGATTTAAATAAACCAGTAGGGTGTGGTCACCATGTCCATTATCTATCAAGGATTTGTATTTTCCGTTGAGGTATCTCATGTCATAATCTTGTGGTGAAAGTGTACAACTGATACATGCTTTCTTAAAACTGTCTTAAGGCATTATTATTGTTGTTTGTATTATAATCTTTTTCTTCTGGTGAAGTTATTGCAAATTCTGATAAGTTTCGCATCTGGATATAAACAAAAAACTGCGAACAGATTTACTCAACTTTGGAACACTTTTATACGTCAACTTTATCATCAAATTTCCACGATCAGATGTTTCCATCGCACGGCCCAGGTGAGTTGATTCTACTCGGATCTTGCGTCACGTTGTGTTCTGTGTCAGTTCAGTGAGTCCGCATGGTCGTCACAATTTTGTCAGAAATGTATGGTATCTGAAATATCACTTTCCAGTGGAGTATATGTATATCTCGTTAAATATGTTTCATATGTTAATTTAAATTAAGATGAGTCAAACAATATATTGTATTAAATTGAATCGCACGAGAAGTTTGCACTAGTTTGTTTTTCTAAGCTGAAGTCCATTATTCAGAGTTTAAAAATCATTGCAAAATTTGATATTCTTTTGTAGAAACGTTCACCGTGTTTCCACATTCAAATGAGCTGAGTAGTTATGGAGATGGTATGGAGTCTATGGACTTTAGCATTGTCGGGAGGACACTTTGATGTCTATGAGAATGTAACCATACCGAATGGGACTGTGTGGAGTCTAAGGGGTTAAACATTTATGACAAAATTTGGGAATATGGAGTCCATGAGAATTTTAATATTATAATAGGATCACTATGAATTTAACATTGGTGATTTATTGGGTCGTATATGAATATAACATGAAAGGGGTTTTGGGGACCCAAAAGGATTTTAACATAGCGGTTTTGTGGTCCTACGGGAATGTAATATTAGTGGTTTATTGGGCCTTACGAAAATTGAACATGGATGGGTGACTGCTTTTTTATATCAGAATTTAACATTGGATTGGTATAACTCTAACATGATGAATGAATGGAACATGGACAGATGACTGTTGCCAGAGAAATAAAGCGGAAAAAGACACATTTAGCGACATATATTGGCCTATTTCTACAATCCAACATTTAGACCCTTATCATCTATGCATGGGGTTTCTTTTACAATCCAAGTACCACATCAATTAACACAAACGGATGATGTCTTGTAGTATACATGGTACGGAAACGTACACACATTCTAACTGACCAGTACCCACCCTTACTGACCGACACACATAGATGCATAGAAACACATACATACACACTGGTGTATAAGAAAAGATGTATGGTAGGTGGAATTGGATCAAGACAAATGGCTATTTCTATTTAAACTCATACAGTTAGGGTACGATCACTATTACATACACATATGCAATTACACATACAAAAGGCGTGTGGGGGTATATAATGTGTATTTTGAATACAAAAACAATCAATAACACATACAACATATGGTCTCTATGGAAATTGAACATAGACTTACTATCCAACAAAACAGGCGGGGAAAAGTGGGGTGATGTGATGACTACTTGCACAAAAAATTACAATCAAACGCTAAGCTTTATTGACGAAACTGATAGATGCAGATCTTTCAGAGGAAAGTCCGTTGCCATCACCTTCGATGTGTTACAACTTTGATGTAAATTAGTAATAACCTCTCATCTGAGCATTAGTCTCTTTCTTTCCTGTGTGGATGCTTGTTTTGAACTAAAAAGTGACACAGAGACGCACCTACAAGGAAGTGTTAATTACTGTCCGTCAAAAGTTCCCGGAAGTTAGATCGTACGAATTAATAAAAATTCTTCTGAAATGTCATTATAATATTATCACGTTGTAAAGTCACCTGCATATCCACACACGTGATCTCTTGATTGAACCTCCTGTAATTATATACAGACAAATATTCATGAGCCTCGTTGGCTGGTTTGATATTATGAATAAAACGACCCAAACTCTATCAAACACTAATCCAGCGCAGATGGCTGCCTGTAAAGACTCGGCAAAAGAAGGAAATAATAGAGGTAATAATGGTTTTATAATATGTTGTCGCTTTGATATATAATCATGTAGAGTGGACATTTTCTTAGAGGAATAAAGGAACATTAAAAAGTTTCTAGTCTCATACAACAGCATATTTACATTCTAATACTTGATTTTATAACTAAAATTATTTAAGGTTCCCCGCAAAATCCAACGCAGTTTTGTTTTTATTTAAACCTTAAGGCATCACTCTACGAATTGAGGTCCATATCTATTTCCTTAAGGCATCACTCTACGAATTGAGGTCCATATCTATTTCCTTAAGGCATCACTCTACGAACTGAGGTCCATATCTATTTCCTTAAGGCATCACTCTACGAACTGAGGTCCATATCTATTTCCTTCATTCATCTAAAGTCTTGATAAACAAACCGTGCATTAGTTGTAAGTACAAATGCACCAAGACTATCTCGGATTGTTAGGCATTTTAATTTTTGTTACCCACTATCTTGGAACTAACATATAAGAATTGGCATATGTTATGTTGCATATATTTTGGGGATTTGATGCATTTGAATGAAATGACTGGACATTTTAGTGCAAGTAATTATTGCAGAACCTTGTGAATCACTCCTGGCTTGCTCCGCAAAGTCAAAAGGCTGAACTCAATATTTTGTTCTGTTTGGTCTTTAATGCTGCTTACTATTGACTGCAGGTAAGATTTTTTTTATTGTCAGCAAAATCCCCATGAAAAGTCACAGCACACTGTGAGTCGACGCATGAATCTCTTAGTAAGAGTTTCTTGAACGACCATTGTTAATTATTGCAACTGTCGCCTGGTTATCGCAGTTAAAGATAATTTATCGGTAAGTCCAATTATTACTCCATAGTACAGTAATTGTATATAGTTCAAGAAAAGTCATGGATGCATCTTTATCATGAATGGAAATACCATTAGGCCATTTACTCGCAAACCAGTTCTATCAAAATTAGGCACCGAAAACATGAATGGAATACATGAGTGTAAAGTTCAAAGTCAGCATAAGTTTGAGTTAATTCACAAGGAAGAAGGCCGATCAGGGTCTATGTTTGTTCTAATGATAAACTGCATAGACCTAGATCTGCTGGTGTATTATGCGACGGTTGATCTGGGTCAGTGCATTTTTCAGTTGGGCTCAGCCTATAAGAGAGTGCATACTGTATTGTGATACAGTTCCTAAAACTCGTATCATTCTCAGATATGGTAAGCAAGGGAAGTCAAATTCGAATTCGAAATATACAGACAAAATTTATGTTAGTGGGAACGATATATTCTATAGTTTAACACTATATTGTGTTTGATATACTACGTTAGTATATATGTAATGTATTTTTTATCTGAATCTGTCCACAATGTTGAAAAGTAAAGAAGACCTAAAAGATTACAATTTGTACTTATTCTACGGTACTGCAAATGACGTAAGATCAGATCTTCCCATAACTATAGGATACTATGTTTAGTGTCAAAAATCTTACAATGCCTAAAGTCAGTCTCCCTCATCTTTAGAAGTAGATACTTTTTCATGTATTTATCTATAAATCTATCTATTTATCTATGTGTCTATTTATTAACCTTTGTGTCTATTTATCTATTTATTTACCTACCTACCTACTTACCTAATTATCTATCTATCTATTTAACTACCTACCTACCTATCTATGCGTGCGTATGTATGTGTGTATGTATGTATGTATGTATGTATGTATGTATGTATGTATGTATGTATGTATGGATGGATGGATGGATGGATGGATGGATGGATTTATGTATGTATGTATGTGTGTGTGTGTGTATGTATGTATGTATGTATGTATGTATGTATGTATGTATGTATGCGGGAGATCGCGAGTTCGAACCCCGGCCGAGTCATACCAAAGACATAAAAATGGTATTAACAGCTGCCTCTCTAGGTGCTAGACATCAATATAAACTGCCACCCTGCAGACATCGCAGAGATATGACTGGAAAATGGTTAAAGCTACGTTAAAAGTCCAAATAACACACACACACACACACACACACACACACACACACACACACACACACACACACAGAGTTCCCATAGTATTAGCTCTAACGAATCCAATACGTTTTGCTGATGTTTCCCTGACTGTGTACAGTATACGTTGTTTTTTTTTTATTTCTGAATATCAAGCAACATTAAAAAAACATTTATATTTCTGTTTGATATCACGGTACAAAATTTGAAGAAAAAAACAAAAAACAATACAGTTTAAGGGTCTTGCGGCAAATGGTGTTAAAGTCGTAAAATTATTGCTGGTACACAAAATCTGTATCTCTCTCTTGTTTCTCTGTTTCCTCCTTAGCAATATATCTTCCAAATTGTTCGGAAAGAGTCACTCCCCTCTCCCCCTCGCTCTCTCCGTGATTGTTTGATGTTTTTGGATCAATACGTAATCAATAAGTAAGGCCATATTAATTTAGTCTTACAAAGCTTTTCAGGAAAGATGATACAGATTCATTTATTTGGGAAAGGGAATTCTTATATAACTTTTACAAATAGGTTTTCTGCACCCTTGAAGTATTGGTACATAATGAATAGGATACATGCCGATGGCAAACGTCTCCTAACCTGGCACCATAATTGAATTATTACTCTGTCTGTCTTTGGAAGAATTCGTTTACTCCAACATTTCTTGACTATTATCTATTTAAAATGAGTCTGATGTGTCCCTTCAGGATGATGACTTAATAAGGCATATGTTGTAGCTCCTGTCACGGTGTGCTAAGGCATATGTTGTGACTCCTGTTATGGTATGATAACGCATATGTTGTGGTTCTTGACATGACGATAAGGAATATGTTGTAGCTCCTGTCACGGTGTGAGAAGGCATATGTTGTGGCAACTGTCATGGTACGATAAATCGTATATTGTGGTTGCTGTCATGGTATGATAAATCGTATGTTGTGGTTGCTGTCATGATATGATAAATCGTTATGTTGTGGCTACTGTCATGGTATGATAACTCGTATGTTGTGGTTGCTGTCATGGTATGATAAATCGTTATGTTGTGGCTACTATCATGGTATGATAAATCGTGAGTGCTGGCTACTGTCATGGTATGATAAATCGTGTGTGCTGGCTACTGTCATGGTATGATAAATCGTATGTTGTGGCTGCTGTCATGGTATGATAAATCGTATGTTGTGGCTACTGTCATGGTATGATAAATCGTGTATGCTGGCTGCTGTCATGGTATGATAAGTGGAATTTTGTGGCTGCTGTCATGGTATGATAAATCATATGTTGTGGTTGCTGTCATGGTATGATAAATCGTATGTTGTGGCTCCTGTCATGGTATGATAAATCATATATTGTGGTTGCTGTCATGGTATGATAAATCATATGTTGTGGCTACTGGCATGGAGATTATACTAATTTTGGGGCTCTGAAGGCAAACTCTGAAATTCATCATTCCCAACAGTTATTAACAGTTATCAACAGTTCATTATCTTTTAACAATCCGACATGAGTC
Source organism: Megalonaias nervosa (assembly GCA_016617855.1). Taxonomy (NCBI): domain Eukaryota; kingdom Metazoa; phylum Mollusca; class Bivalvia; order Unionida; family Unionidae; genus Megalonaias; species Megalonaias nervosa. Next base: position 44,805 of record JAECUM010036070.1, read on the forward strand.
AGTATCATTGTTTTGATTCAAGTAGTTTATCTAAATAAGTTCACGTGGTACTTTAACTGATACCAATGTTAAATAATGTTTCCGATAACTGTACTAATAGAAATCTTGTTTATAAGAGATTATACAACTAGATACCGAGCATGATTAAGTAATAATTCAATATACAATATATTTTCCTTATAGATATGCTAACCATTTATTTATCTCATTATTTTAACTATGTTAAGAGTGCTCTGTTTGACCCGGTATATGAACACGGTTTGCCCAGGTATTTTTAACACTGTATGTCCAGGTATATGAACACGTTTTGTCTAGGTATTTGAATACTGTTTCCCCAGGTATATGAAAGCGGTTTATGGCAATACGAATAAACAGCATAAGTAAATTGAAATTAATAGAAACTGATGAATTTATTTGATTTCTATCTTTTATCAGTACAATTGAATCCAAACACATATCTTGGTATGCCGTCCAGCCTGCTTACTAGTATTGCACATTATAATAATTGATTTAATCAATCAGTATGTATTCTTTGAAACGTGATTTTTACGGATGTATGGAATATATTTCATATGTTTGTATAGAGCGAGATCTGTTAATAAAGAAGCACGTGAACAAAATTTTAAACGTCAGAATAACCATGATAACAGTACATTCTGTTCATTCCGTTTCTCAAATTATTATTATTATTATTATTATTATTATTATTATTATTATTATTATTATTAAAAATTATTAACTTCTTCTTCTTATTATTATTATTATCATCAACTTATTATCATTATTATTATTATTATTATTATTATCAACTTCTTATTTTTATTATTATCAACTTCTTCTTATTTTTATTATTATCAACTTCTTCTTCTTCTTCCTCTTCTTCTTCTTCTTCTTCTTCTTCTTCTTCTTCTTATTATTATTATTATTGTTTCTGTTCTTGTTTTAAAGAATAATGTCCTTCAACTAGTTAAATTCTATTCTGAAATAAATAATTGTATTGGCTGAGACGGGAAAATTGTTATATACTTACCCGAAAGAGAATGACCACAGAGTTATCTATTTACGGAAAGTCGCCCTTTTTTTTGGCATCTCAAGATAAATGCCCGATTTAAGAAATAAAAATACGAGCAGATATGGAGTATATTCATGAAACAAGAATCGGATGGACATGCATAACTATCGGAAAAACAGTTAAATTTCTTTATTTATTTCATGCATGAATCCATGCCGAATATGTTTTCATGAATTTAATCGAGTCTCATCATCTAAAGAGTTTCATGTTTAAAGTAACGACGTATTTAAAAAGATACCTCGATCAATATTTACTGCCTCGTGGGTTTCATTGTTCCTTCCAATAATTAATATTGGCCATTTTAAATTCTCGCTTTTCTCCAAGAAGAGAACAATGAGATTGTGATAAACAAGCGGTAACTTAAAAACAGTTAATAATAATAATAATAATAATAATAATAATAATAATAATAATAATAATAATAACCACCTCTAATAGAGGACAACGTAATAAATAAAACTTTCTTGATAGTGTGCACATATCCACAGCATCATGCAAATGAACTCAAAGCACTATAATATTCAGGTAAGGCGAAAATACATATTTGAATCAAAGAATCGTGTAACAAAATGATATTGAAATTTTTTATTTTGTTTTACATTGGATTATATTTTTATTTTACACTGAACCTGTCAACGAAGATCAAGAATTTGCAAAGGCGCGGTAACGTTCCTCTGTTCGCATGTAGACCGCTGTCACTCGCCCCTCGGATTTTCGGTCTGCAAACAGATACAGATGCGTTTAATGAAAGCATTATAAGATGTAAACACTATCTCATATATTAAGGTTCTATATGCCCTACACACTATCTCAACTATTAAAGTTTTATAAGACCTACACACTGTCTCAAATATTAAAGATTTATAAGACCTACACACTGTCTCAAATATTAAAGTTTTATAAGACCTACACACTATCTCAAATATTAAGGTTCTATATGCCTACACACTATCTCAACTATTAAAGTTTTATAAGACCTACACACTGTCTCAAATATTACAGATTTATAAGACCTACACACTGTCTCAAATATTAAGGTTTTATAAGACCTATACACTGTCTCAAGTATTAAGGTTTTATAAGACCTATACACTGTCTCAAGTATTAAAGTTTAATAAGACCTACACACTGTCTCAAGTATTAAAGTTTTATAAGACCTACACACTGTCTCAAGTATTAAAGTTTAATAAGACCTACACACTATCTCAAATATTAAGGTTTTATAAGACCTATACACTGTCTCAAGTATTAAAGTTTTATAAGACCTATACACTATCTCAAATATTAAGGTTTTATAAGACCTACACACTATCTCAAATATTAAGGTTTTATAAGACCTACACACTATCTCAAATATTAAGGTTTTATAAGACCTACACACTATCTCAAATATTAAGGTTTTATAAGACTATACACTATCTCAACTATTAAGGTTTTATAAGACCTACACACTATCTCAACTATTAAGGTTTTATAAGATCTACACACTGTCTCAACTATTAAGGTTTTATAAGACCTATACACTATCTCAAATATTAAGGTTTTATAAGACCTACACACTATCTCAACTATTAAAGTTTTATAAGACCTACACAGTATCTCAAATATTAAAGTTTTATAAGACCTACACACTATCTCAAATATTAAGGTTCTATATGCCTACACACTATCTCAACTATTAAGGTTTTATAAGACCTACACACTATCTCAGCTATTAAAGTTTTATAAGACCTACACACTGTCTCAAAGCTGTATAAGACCCTCAACTATTAAAGTTGTTAAGACCTGCGCAATATCTCAAATATTAAATTTTATTAAAACATAAACACTATCTCTAATATTGAAGTTTTATAAGACCTACACACAATCTCAAATATAAAAGTTTATAAGACCTACACACAATCTCAAATATTAAAGTTACACAAATCAAGATCTAAGTATATCACAAAGGTTCAAAATGTAAAGAAAACCAATAGAGTTCTTTGTTGTTAGCAAGAGTAGAATTTTATTGTCTACAGCTAAAGGGAAGCACAATCAAGTGATGCATAAGAAGTGTTCCTCAAGCGTTTTAATACTAACAATAAATAACATTTTCTCTCCATCCCCTTCCGCTTCAGATAGCAAGAAACAATTCCCTTCCCACTAGACGAAATGAAAGAAATCGTTTCAATAGCATCCAGTTTGGAAAAGCTCTTACCATTTTCCTACTTTCGTCCGAATCCTGCAATAAAGATAAAGGTATATATGTTATACTGCATTTAGGACGAATATGATAACAATTAACATTTCTCTTCACAAAAGTTCATTTTCAATTTATGTCAAATTTATTGGATAATATGAAAATAGAAACCTGGGTAGTTCAATAATTAACGTGCCGGTTCCCTACCAGAACTGCGCTGGATTGAACTCTACCCAGGCAATGCCGAATCGGCCGCCTTAGTGTGTCACATGGCAAGGCATGTCAGTCCTATAAATTCGGCATGAGATTATGTTTCATACATTTATGTACCGTCAAACGTCAATCAGTAATATGAAAAAATAAATTAAACTCTTACATTTTTGTGAACTATATATTAAATTCACGTTTCACTCTGAAGATTTGAATTCATATATGCAGATTATCTGGGTTGGTAAGTAAGTACGTACGAGTTTAGTTAGGTGATCAGGAACAAACCATGTCTATATAAATTCATTGTCGTCCATCCAGCTGTACACTGTAATGGGATTTATTTAATTAAATCTGAGTTTTTCATATGACAAGAACGATGTCTCATTTGTTCACATTTAAAATAAAATTTATAATTCACATGTAGTACAAGTTCTTCTCGAAGTTGTTTTCGATTACAATAGGTCAGAAGCCATTAGATGTATAAATGAATTATAGATTTCATTGGAATGCGTAAGAAAAGTTACCAACACAAATAGTAGACAAATATTCCGTCACATTCGACAAACCTAAACATGCAAACCGCTGTTGACATGTATCGCCTGTGCTTTCTTACGACAAACAAACACCTTATTCAGTTGGGTTTGTTCATTCGTAACCTATGATGGATTCAAATATGCGCGGTGCGGAACTGTCATATGCATGTATGTATGTATGTATGCATGTATGTATGTATGTATGAATGTATGTATGTATGTATGTATGTATAAATGAATGACTTTATTTCCTCTTCAAAAGTGAACACATTCAACATTCAGAAGTTTTCATTATTACGTAATATTAATATAAATATTAAGGCGATATTACAGAATAGAATGCTATAGAAAATGCAAACATCTTCCAAGATCTGGAATTATTTACATTTGACTAGAACCTTTTAAATAAATTATCGCGTCAGTTCTTTCTCGCAACACTGGGAGTCTAACGGTTGTAAATGACACGTATGGTTGTCACAACGAACTGAGTCAATTAACTTAATCTAATTAACAAGCATAGTCATAACATATTCATATTCATTTGTTCTTTTGTGCATCAATTCTAATTTTTCTGCCGCCAAAGACCTACATTTCTGCGATGTCAGGTTATTCATATCGGCAATGTTGTCCTCTTTCATACCCAACAGGATGTGAAGCTACGTGTCATCGTCCTGATAGAAAGCCAGTGTGAGTCAACCTGTTATCGTCCTGACAGAAAGCCAGTGCGAGTCAACCTGTCATCGTCCTAACAGAAAGCCAATGTGAGTCAACCTGTCATCGTCCTGACAGAAAGCCGGTGTGAGTCAACCTGTTATCGTCCTGACAGAAAGCCAGTGTGAGTCTGCTATGTCTGTTGAGTCTATTATTTCCTAGAACATAGTAACATGTTCATCGTTTCTTAAACGGTTTTGGCAGAGTATAAGAACGTGCTTAACTCTGTCTGCAAGCAATCTTTAACAAAGTTTATTTTGTGGTCGTGATGATGTGCATATATATATATATATATATATATATATATATAT
>JAECUM010036072.1:0-25552 GCA_016617855.1 Megalonaias nervosa
CAGCAGTGAAGGATTGTGGAAGGTAATGGCCAAGTGCGGGTGTCCGAAAAAATTTACATGCATGGTGCAGCATTTCCACGACGGCATGTAGGCACAAGTCCAGGAAAATGGAGAGACATCTGAGCCATTCCCAGTAACCAATGGCGTCAAGCAGGGTTGTGTTTTAACACCGACACTGTTCAGTCTATTGTTCTCCGCCATGCTGACTAATGCTTTCAGAGACGGAGATGTTGGAGTCGGCGTCAGGTACTGTACAGATGGAAAACTGTTCAACCTCAGGAGGCTTCAAGCGAAAATCAAGGTTATGACAGACACCATCAGGGAGTTCCTATTTGCTGATGACTGTGCCCTAAATGCTGGCTCAGAAGCAGACCTGTAACGCAGCATTGACAAGTTCTCCAGCTCCTGCACAAGCTTTGGTCTCACCATCAGTACTAAGAAGACTGAATTACTGCATCAGCCAGCCCCGGGAAAGCCCTATGTTGAGCCCAACATCACCATCAACAACCAAAAGCTCAACGTAGTGAACCACTTCACCTACCTTAGCAGCACACTATCACAGAGCATCACCATTGACGACGAGGTGAACCTCCGCATTGCCAGAGCCAGCGCAACTTTTGGCAGACTGTATGCCAACGTCTGGAATAGAAGAGGCATCAGCATCATGACCAAACTAAAGGTCTACAGGGCAGTTGTGCTCCCCACACTACTTTACGCATGCAAAACGTGGATGGTGTATCAGCGCCATGCCAGGAAGCTAAACCACTTTCACACCACAAGTCTCAGGAAAATCCTAACATCAAGTGGCAGGACAAGGTTCCACACACCAAGGTACTCGCCCAAGCAGGTCTCCCCAGCATCCACACCATCCTGATGCAGTCCCAGCTATGCTGGGCGGGACATGTTGTACGCATGCCAGACCACCAGCTGCCTAAGAGACTTTTCTATGGCAAGCTACAGCAAGGACAGCGATCCCACGGAGGTCAGAAGAAACGCTTCAAAGACAATCTGAAAGCTGCATTGAAAGCATTCAACATAAACCCTGATTCATGGGAGCAAACAGCCAGCGATCGAGTCAATTGGCGTTCCTACATGCACAAAGGCTCCAAGTTGTGTGAATCTAGCAGGACAGCAGCTGCAGAGCTGAAGAGGCAAGCCAAAAAAGCACCTGCCATCAACCCTCCTGGAGATATCCCACTCATCCCTTGTCCCTTCTGCAACTGAACCTTCCGTGCAAGGATTGGCCTCATCAGCCACCTGCGCACGCACAGAACAGAACCAGTCCCTCCAACCCACGGATGAATAGAGTGGTCTTCATCAACTCGACGGATGAACAACAATATATTTTGTGACAAGTACTTGATTTCATGATTTTGTTACTTAAAAAATGATAAAATCATTTGCAATGATGTATGTACTGCTTTACTAAAGTATTCAGAAATTCTGTTTCATGCAATTTGAATAAAACAGGCATAATCACTACTGCAGTAATTATGTTGGTTCATTTGCTTATTGTGAATAGGTAGCATAAATATGGAGATCTGAATCCAAGGATATGCAGAAATCCTTTTCTGTGCATATATGTTATGACTCTATGATCATAAACTAAGTAACAGAAAGAAGCAAAACAAAACTTTTTTTTGTAAAACTTAACTTATAAAACGAACATTTAAAGGTAACTTACAGTATTATGATTAAATCCAAAATAATTCTAAAAATTTATACAAAAGGCCAAAAGAATCAAATGTTCTGTATATGTTGGAGATCCTCGAATGTTCTGGTCTGCCAACAGTCCTGACATGTCAAAATGGTGTTGTCCAGAAATCCTTTGAATAATTCACAAATGTTCCGGAATAATATTATAGTCCATTGAGCATTTTCTATTTCCACTGAATAAGCCAAACAAGTTTTACCTTTCAATAATATTTAAATACAACATAAAATACATCTACAAGACTTGATATTACAACAAGAACACAAGAAATAAGAATGAAACAAATTGTCCAGCCTTAGCTACTTGTATAAAAGAGTCATAGGTGGAAACAAATTTTGCATTTACTAGCTACCTAACTAACTGAAAATCGCTAACATCATAAAAAAAAACCACACATGACCTAACCCATCCAATGGGAAATAATTCTTCTAAGTACCTACACGACCTGTCCAATGGGAAACTATTCCAAACCTGTCAGTAGGTTTAATATCACTATTATTATTAATTATTATAAGCACCTATGCAGGCATCTATGTATAGATTCTAGGCAAGCTTACACTTTTAATATCTTAAAATAGAACAGAAAAATTAGCTATAGATAATCACTACAGTTTGCGGTCATGAATACAAATTACAAAAATTATAGATATACCTATAGGGAATATATTTATGAAACAGTTATGTCAGAGTTTCATACAATATTTTCTTCTATACGAATACATATATTTAATATGAAACATTGTCTAATGGTAGATAATACAGTGCTTTCATGCTCCGTACAATATGTTGGGTATTTTCTTGGATAAATAAAGAACGGCATTATTCAAGGAAATGATTACTGTAGATATGTACAAAGTGCTTCATATTTTATTTTCTTGAATCGTTCATGTTGCTTAGCAGTACAAACAAACAAATAAACTTGTGATGATTTACTGTTGTATATGATGAGTTGCTGAATTTTTTAAGTGGGAGGTCATTTGCTTCATTTGCTTCTGTCACACCATAGCTATCTGTGTGCATTTGAGCGGATTCTTATCCAGTGACCTGTACAATGTTAATATGTTAAATGTAATCACATTTAGTGTCTGACAATCATACAAGATCAATGTTAAAGTATATGGGCTTTGTTGAATGAGGTTAGTCAAGAGTTATGAGTTAACCAGATTCAATGTCGTCTGCTGTGGTGTCACATTATATGCCTCTTGACCTTGGATGCATTCATGTTGCCTATTAATAGGCTTTTTATTCAAAGAAGCAAAGAAATAATCTCATGCTTTACTATTGCAAACGATGTGAGTCTCATGGGTGGGGGATGGGGTCATGGTCTAGCTTAGCCATGAAATCAACGAAAATTGTTATTCATGAATGAATTAATTAATTTACATGATGCTCCTTTGGGAAAATTATCAATGGAGTCATTATGATTCCACTATTACAGATGCAATGAGATCAATTGTTAGTAAACATAACAATCATGCTATTTAGTTGCTGATTTTCTTAAAGGAATATGTTGAACTTTATAACCTCAGAATCAACTGTGTGCATTTGAGTGACCATTGATCTAATGGCCACTCTCAGTTTATTCTTTGTAGATAAATCATGTTAGCTATCTAGACTCTGCTGAGGTTGTGTAGGCGTTCCTTACTGACTATATCAGAAATGAGTGTCATTTTGGCGAATTTGATTACAAACACCATTAAATCACTTTTATTCTCTTTATTTCACTCCTTGATTGAATTTGGCTAAGAGGGGGCCTACAAGTTTAATTTACATTAAATGATCATGGATGTCTACTTTAAATAAACATCTTAGATTTTCATTAACAGGTTCTGTGTTGAAACCTCTTAAAGATTATACTTTATATTGCGAGAACACTATCTCCATGAGTTATATCACATTGGGAATTTCTTCTTCATATTCAGCTTGTAAAATTTCACTAATGATTCAGATGTTGATATTTGCCAGTTGTTGTTATGATTCACGAACTTCGTTATGGACCATTCTCTGTGGGAAACTTTGAATTGGTTGGAAATTCAATCTTGTTGTTTCTTCATTGACTGCAGTTTTTTAGAAGTGTATTTAATTTAGGACCTCCATAAGTTAATAAGCCTATAAACTGTTTATAAAAATTTAATGCAGTCCTGAACATGGAAAATTCAAAGATAGTGTTTCCTGAAAAGCATTGTTTGAGCTTGCCATTTATTACTTGGACACAAGAAACAGTCTTGTTCGCAAGTGACCTTATCACATGCCAAGGGGGTGAATGTTTTCCAATTGAACCCCTTCAATTAATTTGCTAACTGTGAAAATGCATTTAATTGAAAGTCATAATATGGTTCCTCTTTATGATGTTAACCTTAAGATGAAGTAAATATCCATCGATAGCAGATGTCATATGCGTGTATATGGAGGATCCGGTTTTGAAGCACTTCACTATGCATTCCAGTCTGTACAAATATATCACTGAGAAAATATGTTAAGAGAAACAAAATCGTATATCCTAATGGTAGTGAACAGAGAGTGGCCAGGATGCTGTTTACCCATACAAAATTTTCCATATGGACTGGATATGGAATCCATACGTACTTTTACAGAAATATCCATATGGACATTTTTATTCTACAGCTGAACCACTCTTATGGATTTCACTGTATCCATATGGAAATGTTATGGATTCTTTATGGAAAATTCCATGGAATATGCAAATTAATCCATGAGATCTGTAGATTGTCCATATGGAATAAAATTAAAATTCCATATGGAATTTGGCAATAATCCATATGGAATTTGGCAATAGTCCATATGGAATTTGTGAAAAGTCCATATGGAATTTGGCAATATATCATATGAATTTGTAAATGGTCCATATGGGATATAAATAAAATTCCATATGGAATTTGTAAAATAGTTCATATGGAATTTGGCAATAGTCCATAAGGAATTTGTAAATAGTCCAGATGGAATGAGGCAATAGACCATATGGAATTTGGCATTATCACATAGTAGGTGTAGTTTTCCTATAGTATGTGCAGTTTCATATTTTTTATATTACCACACGTTAAAATATCACTTTATTTGATTCTGATTGGTCTAAATAAGCCCATGAAATTATTGTGCACGATCCTCTTTACTGATTGGCTGGGATCATGGGAAAATGTTTTTAACCCTGCCTTCTGGGATGTTTTGTTTTGAATGAACATTTTTTGGTGGCCATTTTTTAACTCGACTCGCAAAAGGAAATTGAGGAAAAATTATCTCGGCTGTCTGAATATGGATATATTACCCCCACAGAGGTTTGTTATGTTTAACAATGTCATCATAAGAAAAATGGCGTAAAACTACAAGACAAGAACAACAATAAGAAGTAAAACTAAGGGCATTGCTTATTTGATAGCAGGTGGCGGGGAGGGGGGCAGTATATCTGCAACGTAGATATAGAATCCATCGTATATACAAGCATGGTTTAAATGTTAGCTTAAAGAAGTAAATAAACTCACCTCTGTTCACAGAAGAATCTGGACATAAATGGGTCTCCTAACTGACAGAACTTTATCCAACCACGGCATGTTTACGCAGTATATATGGCATGTAAATCCAACTCGAAAGGAAATTTGTTGACGTCTTCTGTACAGTCTATTATTCCAAATCAAATACTGCAAATATCCGGTCACAAATGCAATGCATTAAATGTGGGAATTTTTGCATCCAGTAATCGTATTTCACATGGAAATCGCAACAATGTAACGTTTAGTTCTGAAAGTGACATTTTAGGGTAAACATGTACTCTACTGTAGGCCTGCTGTACTGTGTACCATATCAAACAATGTGGCAGCATCACATCGCATTGATCATTCTGTTTTGAAAAATGATTTTGTCATTATAAAATGTTCTGTTTATTTGGATGGGAGCTTTTTCTTTGATTTATAGTTTGTAAAAAAGTACAATCTACTTTTACCAGTTCAACTTTGTTTGGGACTATATTTTATGCACAGCAAATGAAAGGTGCACCATCTGTCAGAATGAACAAAATTATTCGTTCTTTGTATCTAAATAATTTCCACTGAAATAAAAACTATGTGATAAAAAGAATCTCAAATGGGTAATGATTTAATATTAAATTTATGAAACTCATTGAATAATGTCTGCTTTTGTTCGCCAAGGCTCACAAAAGCTGGACATTATTCAACTTGTTTCATAAATTCAATATTAAATCATTACCCATTTGAGATCCTCTATATAGACAATATGGAATATAGTAATACTCTACTCCAGATGGAAAAGTACAATATCTTTACCTATTTTTTTCCACATGTAGCATTAAAAAATGAAATCCAAATAAAGACTAAATTTGCAAATGCTTCAGAAACATTTATTTATTATATATATTATATAGTCAAGTTCTTTCCTCAATGAGATTTTTTTTTTATAGTTTGTTTTCGAGCATAACTGATGCATTCAGTTATGGCCACTGTTGTCTCAGTTGATTTGGGCCTTACATGACCATTCTTCAAGTACCATCCCTTCATAAAGTCTGAAATATAAGACAGAATCAAACTTAATATAATTATCATGACATACCAATATTTAACATTATATTAGTTTTCTTCTGTGTAACCTTGCATATCTATTCCAGTTGTTTTGCTGATGTACAACCCAAACCACAATGTTTGTCCTTGACCTTATGCACTGCTCTGAGGAATTTACAAACTGCTACCAAAACATAATAAAAACAAAAACTATATATTACACTTTATAAATTTTTAAAAATATTTCCAGGTTTCTGCCTCATTCATTTTCTGTAGAGAAAAAATTGGAAAATGAGTAAGCAAACAGTCCCTATAATTGCTCATTTTCTGGTAGTTTTCTCAGAAACACAAGTTAAACCAAAACTGATCAAAGATGGGACAACTGATTATTTGGATCATCAGTAACAAGTATTTTAAATAGTGAGGTTCATCAGCAATCAATATTCATGAAAATCATTCGAAGAAGGAATGAAATGATAAAAATATGTATCATTAAGAATTAAGCTGTACCTCTGATAGCATCAAGCCTAGTTTTGTCCAGGGGAGGGCAGTTATCATTATCATATAATGATGTATTTGCAAATGACAAATAGTCTTTGATAGTGGGAGGCTGATGAAGCCAGGTACAGCAGGTAGATTCTTACTGTGTAATTCATACAAATAAGTAACACACAGCATTCACTTAGTGTTTGCATCTTCTCCCAAAGTTATTTTTTTCTGCTTCAAGTATTGTTCTGTTGTCTTCATCTTTTGCCAAGATGATGGCTGTTCAGTGCTTACTTGATCTGCATGGATTGCATAAAAACCTTGCAGTGTCCGCTAAGTAAATAAAAAAATATTTCATATTGTTCTTTATAGAAACTATTTCATGTTTATGTGGCTTATAATTGTTCAATTTTTTATTTCAGCTACATTATTGAAAACCATAAATTTTCCCACTAAACCTTCAAAGCAGGTTTGCAAAAACTCACGATAAAATATGTTTTAAAAAATAGTTGAGTCAAATGAAAATGAAGATGGCCAAGATTTACAACCTTTGTACCCAGGAGCTTCAGTTACAGTTGGTGCATTTATGCTTTTACTTAATGCTTTCTTAACCAAGCACAACATCACTGGTGATGGTATTCAGCAGCTCCTGGATATTATTACTTTGGCATTGCCAAGTGAGCATAATTTGTGCAACAGTTTCTACTATTTTAAGGAGCATTTTAAAAAGTTGTGCAATCCATTTTTTAAGCACTTCTAATGTGCTAATTGTCTTGGGTATATAGAGGATGAAAGCCTTTTAGTGTGCCCAAACAAACTGTGCAGGAAGAATATGGAAAAAGGGAACATGTCCTGTTTTCTTGAAATACCACTTATAAACCAGTTGCAGACATTTTTCTCACAAGATTGATTTTATAAAGACTTGCAAAGTCAATTCTCAAGAAATAACAGGCATCAATATGAAGATACATGTGATGGTAGTTTATACAAAAGCATGTTTGAAAACAATGGACAATGGAGCTGTCCAGATAATATTTCATTTCTGTTTAACATGGATGGAGCTCCAGTTTTCAAATCTATTAAAATATCCATCTGGCCAATGTATTAAGTAATAAATGAACTACATTACAAAATTCATGTGAAGAATGAAAATATGATACTGGCAGGTCTTTGATTTGGCAACCAAAAGCCCTCAATGAGCACATTTCTCAAACCATTTTTATCCTCCTTGAAAAAAATGGATGAAGGAGTTACATTAACATCTCCAGAAAGAGGAACATTCACTTGTCGAGGTTATTTGCTGGCAGTAACAGCTGATCTACCAGCTCGATCACTACTTTGTAATTCAAAACAGTATAATGGAACATACAGCTGTTGGAAATGTCTATAGAGAGAACAGTCAGCAAAGGTTGGATGTGGTTATACCCATATGATGATACTGAACCAAAGGAACCAGCAAGAAAAATTCAGAATGTGGTGAAACATCCAAAACAAGCAGTTGAAAATCAGAAACATCTTGAGGAAAGTAAAAGGTCAAAATCTGTTGTAGCTGTAAATGGCATAAAAGGTCCATTGTGGCCACTGCTTTGTCCCTACTTTAATATGGTCACAGGTATTGCTATAGACTACATGCATGTTGTATTGCTAGGCATTTAAAAACTACTAATAAGGCTTTGGTTTGCCCCAGAATTCTCAAGTAAATCATTTAGTTACTACACATTACTTTGCGAATTGGATAAAAGACTGCAAGGTATCCATCCAACAACTGAAATTTCACGGCTTCCAAGATCTATTGAAAAGGATCTTAAGTATTGGAAAGCTTCTGAATTCAGATCATTTTTGTTATATTATGGACTGCCAGTTCTACATGGAACATTGGAAGACCAAAGATTCAACCATTGCCTTCTGCTGGTAAAGCTGTTCATATTTTGTTGAAATGTGGATCAAAAGAGAGTGAAGTCGATGAAGCAGAGAAAATGCTTTTCATGTTTTGTAAAAATTTTGAAAGTCTCTATGATAAATGTTACATGACTCTTACAGTTCATCAGCTTGTACATTTAGCAGATGGTGTGAGATCTTTAGGACCACTTTACACACACACTTGTTTTCCTTTTGAGGATAAAAATGGATTTGTTCTTAATGTGATCAGAGGCACACAATACATTGACTCACAAATTATCACAGGCATATCCTTTGTTCAAAAGCTTCCTGAACTGAAACATAAATATGTTCAAACTGGTACAAGGGTGGAACAAATTTACAATGAAATTGAATATCCAAATATTCAGAAGAGAACAAGGAAAATCTCGAAGGGGATTTATATTTTAGGTGCAGTCAGTCTCAAAGCCATGATAGCTGAAGAGCACACAACATTATCTCTATATACAGGAATTGCAGACATACCTGTCAAACTTCATTGTTTTAATAGGCTAGATATTCATAACCACCTATTGCATGGGTTGGAATACTCAAGAATGATCAAGAGAAATAATTCTGCCATGAAATTTATTTTTCATGGGAATGTTGGTTTTGGACAGGTAAGCTTCTTCTGTGAACTACTCAATGGAAATTCAGAGAAAGCTGATATTTTTGCTGTTGCAGAGGAATTAAGATGTGTAAATTTTACTGAAAAGAGTCCCATATTTGCTGTTTGTAAGACAAGGATTCATTAGGAAAATAATGATTGTTCCTATTCAGAATATTCAGTCCGGTTGCATCCATGTAGAAATGCCTTGTACTGATTTGTCATACATTTGTTTATATCCAAACAAAGTTGAATCTGATTGATTTTTATGTAAATATAAAGTTTTTCTGAGTTTTTGAGCCACAGTCAAGCTTATCATAAGTAAGACCCCAAAAACAAGTAATGGAGTTTTGCATTCCAGATCTATATTGTGTATGACTCAGACGCTAAGTATCAACATATAATTGGTGGTTTATTAAGTGGATAAGAATTTGTACTACTATATATTAATATTCTGATCATGTTTACATTTTCTTTACTTTTTGGTCATGTCTTTGCCTGTTTTTAAACATCTGTGGAAATAAATTAAAGAAAACTGACATGCATGTGTTTTCTTCAAATTTATGTGAGTATATATTCATCCTTCCAAATCAGCTACACTGACATATACATGTACTCTAACTCCCACCAATATTTCTATTTGAATCAGATAGTTTAGGTTATTAATTCTTCAGAGAGTATTTTCCATGATACTGAAACATTTGAGTCTGCTTTCCATATGGAAAAAAGTGCTTATGGATTAAAGTTGCAACTTTATTCCATATGGAATTTTCACTTGCTGTGAAGTACTTATGGAAATGATATGGAATAAATTGTCTGATTCCATAAGTTTTTCAGTCCATATCTCTTCCATATGGATTCCTGAAGTATTCCATATGGAATCCATGAGAAATTTCTGTACAGGTTATTATCTTCCATCTATGACATTCGTACACTGGAAACCAGAGTTCGATGAACAATAATAATTACGTTTATCATCAAAAGACACCATACACAATGCACTGCAAGAGAAGTAATCTTTACCTTATCATTCATTTCCTGCCAGATGTGAAAGTAATTTCTGTTGGTATGTGGGGGAAACTATTGACGATACTCCGATAAGGTTTGATCGCAGGGATAATCCTGGTAATGTCAGTACAAGCCAGTGCCAGTTTGAAATATGCATATTACTCCCTCTGAAATGTTGTCAGCCGAGGGTCATGTTGTCTTCCAGATCGTAAATGTAACAGGGTCTACACCATTGATTTTCCAATTTAATTCCTTTTGAATTCCAGTATGCAAGAAGTTGTATTAGGGTTAAATCAGCAGCTATTAGGTTTTGATAGCTGTGTGTCATTTTTGAGTCTGTTAGGTATATTTAATTTGTATAGGAGTTTGGGCATACTGGACTAATATCTATTTTTAAAAATATGTTTACTTGGATTTGAGTTGAGAGCCTTGGTTTTCCCTTGTATTGCCTACCTGATTTTTGGCATGCTTACAGGTTGTAAATAAGTTGTTTGCTGATATTTGAGTTTAAGGATCAAGCTATGGAATGTTCGGAAAGCGAACTTGTACCACATCCTGGTCATTGTATTGTGTCTTAGCTTATAATGTAAGGTTCTGATAAAAATTGTTCATTCCTACTTTAAGTTCAGTCTCTGTAATTATTCTTAGTTGTGCTCAGATATAATATAAGAGGAATCATTTTTTAAATTATTCATTGGAATTATAAAATGCACATTGACTCTTGGACTATAACACTATTTTGGGATTATTGTGAATTCATTCAAAGACTTTCTGCATTATATGATTATGATACAATAAGACTATTGGTACATCAGCACATTCAAGACTATTGGTACATCAGCACATTCAAGATTTGAATTTATTCAAAATGCTCTGTACTTTTTGACTTGTGATATAAATGTTAGGATTATTTGGATTCTGTTCAGAATAATGTAAGTCTCTTAAATTCTCACTTTGTATTCTAAGGAATTATTGCATTTTACTAAACTTGATGCTTTTGCTTTTTCTGTCACTTAGTTTTCAACCATTGAGACATAGCGAAGTCCATTACTTTTAAGTTATTAGGTTGGTTGAATTGTCAATCATTGCTTCTATTGGAAGGCTGGCATTCAACCTTTACTAACAGCATACTCATACAGTATTATCTTTATGAATTCTTGGTACAACTCTGTTGCTTTCATTGCATCATATAGCTTACTGACCTTACTGAGCTCATTAAATTACTTGTTGCCTGGAATAATTCCATTCACAGTTAAATGGGCTTTTCAAATTAGCATTCTCATAGTTTCATATGTTTGTTCTGACACTTTGTCAAACATAGTAATAAGAGTGTTGTTTTTGTCACAGCTTCAGTTTTTGAAGAAACAAAAAACATGTTCCATACATTCAGTACTATTGACAAGGCCTGACTTTCAAAGCCTTGAATATCAAATTGTTCGCTTTATCGCCTTGAAATAATTCACTAAACATTGCAGGCAATACTACTGTCATATTTGGTTTGTCATGATTCAAGCAATTGCTTTCGAAACTTCTTGAATTTATTCAATTACAAAATTTCATCACAATCGACATGCCTTTATTCATAAAGGATAATGTTTCTTGTGCTAATTTAAGATCGTGAGATCAATGATAACTCTTGCACAAATCATGTTGTTGTGTCATTCCTATGATATTATTTATTATTAAATATTTAGTCAGTGGTGATTTACATATCCAAACTTGTTTCATTGGTTGTTTGTTTTTATTATTGGACAGCTTGTTAACAAAATTTTGGTAAGTGATTCGATTTTGCCCAATTAATTATTACCTTCTTGTTGTTTTCTGTGCCATTTAGTTTTATTTTAAACAAAGCTGTAACAATGTTGAGTGTTACTGCACTGAAGTTTATAGTTTATTGTAGGAAAAATAAATAGATGTAAGTTAATAACTACAAAGATCTGACATGTGTTTGCAGTTAGTTAAATATTGTAAAGCAAATATTATATGGCAAATATTATACATCAAATATTATATGGCAAATACTGTTATAAATGTTTTACACACACGAGAGCATACACATGCAATCACATATATTGTGTTCATTATTTTTAAATCCTACCAAAAGTTTATGACATATAATGTATGTGACCATAGTGTATCAGATGATTTGGTAAAAAGATCTGTGGTGGAGAATTCATGTTAAATCAAATTAACAGTTAGAGGCAATCATCTTTCATTGACTTTTACTGTAGGAATTTCAATGTTCAGTCGAATCATGTTATTCATTGTTAATAAATAATTGCCTATAAATTATAAGCATATTGCTGTAGCATGATTTACTCATTGCCATATAAAATGCATTACTGATCATTAGCAAATAAATTATCTCTTCTTAATCTGGGTCTGCAAGTTATTTAGTTTCTGGTTAATATTTTAACTTTTCTTCATCAGTGTAAGATTTTGTATTTCTTGATGCATAGTTTGCAACAGTGCCTTCTTCACAGTATCATGAACAGACATCAAGAATTAGAATGCCACCACAGCTTCAATTAATTTAGAAACAAATCTTATTTTTTCCTTGAGGAAAATTGAAGATTTTCTTTAAATTAGATGAAATCCGAAACTTTATATTTTTATAAATAAAAGAGCTATTCCAGTGTATACATTTTAGTACTAAATTCTATTGTTTTCTGCATCTCTACCGCTAACAAAAATATCATAACAAATATCAAGCAAAATCTTTTAAAAAAAATATCCATTTGAGGGGAGAAAATTTAAGAAATTTAGTGAGTATGAGTCCTAGTTGGTTGATTTGTTTTTCTTTTCTCATTTAATTTGCCTTGAACACATTATTGGCAATATCATGCTAAGAAAATGGATGCTTAGTGGCTTTCATAAGGACACATTGATGCAGCCAGTACAGGCCAGGATTAGTGAGCATCAGACCCACAATCCATGGATTAAGAGTTTAATAATCTACCAACCGAGCTACTGCAGCTCTCCATCTGCAAAACATAACTTATTCATTTTGTCTTTTACCCATATTTTCATTGTTTGTTGCTTTTAAATGGATAGTGTGTACCATGGGGCATGCAAATCCTATGCACCAAGCAAATAATCACAACAAAAAATTATTGTTTTTCGCTGCACATAACTGAAACGATTATGAAGACTGTAATGGTGTGTTTTAGGGGTGCATCATGGGATGATGTGTTATGCCTGCTTCCAAACATGTTCTTTTTCATGATCAATTGCTGTTTGCTGCACATCAGGCAATATTGTAATATTCATCTCTCTCTTTTTATGAAAGGGTTTTGTATTTGTTAAGAAATAAATAGTACATCTTATTAGTACTATTTACTAATGACTCCAGTTTTATGTGTGTATGCTGTGTAAGCTCTTACACTCTGATGGATTTTGAAATGTATATTGAAATAAAATGTCCAGGGAGCATTTCTTAGAACCAGTGTTGGGGGAAAGGAAGACACTGCAATCACCTATCCGCTTCCCACAATGACAGTGTTAACAGTTTGCTTAGGTTTGGTTAATGTTTCGTTTTTCATTTGCACTCTTTTTTCTTAATCCTTTGATAGAGTATTGTCATATATGGCATACATCATGATGAAGGTAAGACAATATAATTTGCGACATGCTAGTTTTGACTTTTGACTCGAGCTCACAGTCACAAAATAATGCATTACGGCTGGGTGAAATTGTTTTCGTTTGCTTATATTTCCTAAATCCCCCATATGGATTGTGTTCATTATTGGAATGAATCATTATAAACCTAAGGCAATTTATTCTGTGACACACTCTCTTGTAACTTGATAGTTTGGTCAGCGTCACATATTGTCAAAGCAAGGCTTCCATCATGAGCTTGACATGCAGTCCTGCTGCCTTATTCTATAGTTCATATCAGCTTAACTGATTAGAAAAAATAATCACACAACACAATTATCATTACATTATTAATTTAGCAATTATGATTTGGAAATTTATTTTTTATCTACTTCAGGAATTGGAATGTTTTGTTCCTGACCACTTAGCGGAGAGAGCGCACAATACAGATCAAAAGGAATCTCTCTTTAACAATTTGAAAGAAATTGCAAAGCAATCCTTAGAATCAAGCACTCAAGATGACGAATCCAGTGGCCACAAGATTTCATTAAAAAATGTGTCTGAACTGGAATTCAAGGCATTGCAGATCATTGAAAATGGATTTGAAAAGGAGGAAGGTGTACACATTTCATGGTATAAGGATTCTGTTTTAATATGTGGATCACAAACATTTACTCTTTATGTCAAAAATAACCTAACCAGAAGATTAAGGGCTCTTAGAAAGAAACAGTTGGAGGAAGTTTTTCTTGATGAAAAGGAAAAGATAATTGTGAGAGCTGTTATTGCAGAAGTGCAATCTGAGGACACGATATGTGTCTATGATGAGAAGACGAGTCAGGTGGTTGTGTACAGTGACAAACGGGAAGATATCACAAAATTTAAACATAAGCTAAAAGTCAGATCTGGGAAGGTGAAGGAAAGTGGAAGAAGAAGGCATAGATTTTCAGAAAATGCCCAGTTGTTGGAAGCATGCCAGGAAGGTTCCAGTGCATCACATAAGTCAACAGATACTGAACGTGAATTTTTCAGATTTAATAATGCATCTGATGTAGAAATATTCTACACCAGTGAAAATATTAAAGTAGCTGTGTACAAGGCAAACATTCTTAATCTTTCTGTCGATTGCATTGTGAATGCTGCTAATGACAAGATGCAGCATGGAGGTGGGGTTGCCAAGGTGATAGCAGATGCTGCGGGCTCTGAGTTGGTACAGCAAGGAAAGGCAACAATTAGGGACATGAAGGATAGAAAGATTCCAGTAGGTTGTCAGGTAACCACAACAGCAGGTAGACTTCCATACAAATGTGTTATCCACACAGTGGGACCATGCTGGGCAGATTATGAACCTCATAATCTTCAAAATGTAAAGGATTGTGAGCATGACTTGTATAGAGCCATCTATGGATGTTTCTGTGAAGCTGAAAAGTATGGCCTTTCCTCAATTGCATTGCCTGCAGTTAGTTCGGGTAATTTGTCTTTCATTCTTTATTGTGCATTTGATAACACTGTCAGCAATTTATCATTCTAACACTTTTGAGCCGATCAGATCATTAGATTTAGTTACTGTATGTTATTGTCCTATATCCACTTTGTATTGTTTATTGTAGTATCTGTTAAACTGTGCTGTTTGCAACTTTAAATGCCCCATAAATCCCATAACAGAGTTCAAACAAGTGTGAGGGACATCATCACGAACTTTCATGTTTTCTTAGATTGGTGCCCATATGCTCTGTAAGTATTATGATTGTTATTTAAAAGAAGAAGAAGAAACAGTATTCTCGGTTGTATTCTATAAAAAAATGTATATATTGGAACAAATTCAGTCCAAATTTTGCTAAAGCCATATGATGTGGATCTAACATATAACTGACCTGACCAAAATACAGTAATCTTTTGCTGACTTCCTTTTACATACTTCGGAAATAATTTAGAGTCGATCTCACACAGATTATATAAGTATCAAAATATGTCACGTTATATCAGTTTTCTAGCAGATACCCTTGCCATAACATTTGCTAGCATTTGCATGACTTCAAACAACTCCTCACAGAATTAATGTATGGATGTTTTAATAATTCGTAATGAGTATGGTGCTGGTATTGACAGATTTCAAGCCAGATTGCTTAAACAGATTATACTACCAGGTTATTTTTATTTTCTTTTGACCCACTTTACTGTTTAATGTCTATGCTCCATTTTACATTGAGGAACAGACACGAAACTCAAATTTGCTATATTCTATGGAAATGCACAAGAAATTTGTGGTTAAGGGTCTAATCATAAGAAAGCATATCTGCCTTTTCAAGCCATATAGCATTAATTTTAACCAAAGCATGTTGATTTCAGTGGAGAAAGAAAAAACAAAACTTGCTAAATTAATTACATCCACAAAACTATATCAGTTATCTTCAGTATCATTTGTTTCTATTTTATTGTTTAAGAGATCTATGAAGTCAGTTGCAGTTTTACAAGCCACTTCCTTTTGCAAAAGGAAATAGCTCCTATTTTCTTTATAAGGTGATGTTCAAATATTAGCTACACGTAAGTTTTAAGTTACATATTATCACCAATAGAAATTGTTGGAAAATGATAACTCGACTTCGTAATGATAAAGCAGAAATTTAAAAACAAACTTCAGTAAGTTATCTAGAATGATAATTTTCAGAATGAAGTAAGTTATCTAGAATGATAATTTTCAGAATGAAGTTTCATTAGATTTTCTTTAACAAATAATGCCTTTGTTGTTAGAGTCAGTACATAGGTTTCAGAGAGCAAAATATATCAGGATGTGTCTTTGGGTTTCTGCAATCAACAGGAAAAGCTACCCATTACTGAATGCTAATAGATAGGTGATGACAATAAGACGACACCAATATTCATTGTTTACTCTGACATGCTCCTTTATTACCGACGTTATCATGTATGATCATATTTGTCAAAAATTGTGTTGTCTGGAGATGGAGTAGTATGTGAAGTGTGTGACTTGAAATATTGCCATATTTAGTTTGTAAAATATCCAATGTATTCATTGCCAGTATTGAAATAGTACATTGGAAAGTTTTGCCAGTTTTAAAATAGTACACGGATAATAGATTAAGGGACCTTTTGGTCCTGCTTCATTAACATTATCTTCTATTTTCAATACAGTGCTGACAATGTTGAACTGGTAAAAAGACAGTTACTATTTAAATGCTTTTAATTCTGAGTTATATTGTGGTTTTCAGGGGATGGGGATTCATCGTGCTTTATCTGTCATAATGAATAATACTATTGTATATTTAAATACATTATTTGACTCTAGTAGCCTTCTTATTTTGTGAAAGTTTTTTAATGTTGGGAAAATAAGATAAATTCTAATTATTGATTATTACTCACATAAAACAGTTAGCAGATATCAGTTCTGAATAATGTATGTTTCTTTCCGGATCATCAATTTGAAACTGTTTTCAATCATAATGCATGGCTGCTTCTCTTGCAAATTTAATGATTTGCCAACTTCATGTTCTTTCGGTGGAGCTAGTGTGCGTTCTACTGGATATGATATGTAGTAAAACCATTTTGTTGCTTGTTGACCTCTTGTTGACCATGGCATTAATGGCTCCAAAATTCCTTCCTCCTTGAGTATATTATTTCGGATAGACTATATTTTATTAGTTCTTTTAATAGTTTTCAACCCACTCCCTATGCCATAATTCCATATTTGGGAATTCTTCTTTCTAAAATCATGATCATATAATCATGTTTGGCAGCATAAATTGTGTTTTTCTTGTGAACTGTGGGAACTGACATGTATGTATTTCTCATTAAAGCTACATGTTAATTGTATATTCCATTTCTATAACTTATAATGGTGTTATTCACGTCTCACCTTCTTGTGCCGATGTAGACTTTGCTTTCCCAAATATAAAAAGAACTATTCACAAAGACACATATTACTTTGCAGCCCATGTTTTGCTCCATTGTGTTCTTTCCCATGTTCCCATTTTTAATATGGAAAATACACGTATTCGCCTAAACATTAATACTTTCCACTTAAACAAACTTGTAAAGTGGATACAATGACTTGTTACTAATAGTATTTGCTGGCAGATAAATCAATATGTTTTTTTACCATGAAGTCTGGGCTTCGTCTTATACTCCGAATCTACTTATATATTGATTATGTCATTCAAATCGCGTTATTGTATGTCATGTAATTTTTTTCTGTGTAAAAAAAAAATGTTTCCCAAAGAATGAAAATAATGTGTGAAAAGTAATTGTCATTTTGGGGAAGAGATCATGTGCGAAAATATATAAGACCCGACACTGAGAAGGATTTTAAAAAATTTACATGATCATCAGTATTGAGTTTATGTGAATCAGACGTAATTGAATTAAAGTATGTACTAGTAATATATGTTGTCAAAATTTGATTACATACATGTATGTTGGAATAGATAAGTTGGAGAACAAATAACCATGACAAAATAAATGGATTCTATATGGATGTAAATATTGTGATTATTTAAATATAAATTGTATATCTTTGACACTGTGGGAGGATAGTATTTACTTTTGTGTAGTTTCCGTTTACTATTTTTTAATACTGGCAAGACTTTCCAATGTACTATTTCAATACTGGTAAAAGCTTCAGCTAAACAGTGGCAGTAAGGTACAAAATAGCATGAAGAATGACAGAAATCTCTCTCTCTCTCTCACATTGTATTTTGATTACAAGATGCAAAAAGAAAAAAGCAATGGAATACCTATTCCTCTCTCTCTTTAAAACACAACTGGAAAAAGCGTTTTGGCATCGGTGATGCAATTTCGCAATTGCTGGGAATCTGGAATAGGATACAGTGATACCATTAATATTATTGAAACCTGAAGTTACTAGTGAAAACCACGGGCCAAGGTATTGATCTGGAGTCATCTTATGCTCCGCATTGACTTATGTATGGATGAAGGATGGAAGTTTGCAAAATTAGTGAATTTGACTTATAGACCAGCAAATACAGTACAAACATATTATGCAGCGGATAATTCACTAATATCAAAATATAATCTGCATGGATAGTAAATTTGCTATTATGAACAAACTGTAGAAATAATACAGTGTTTCTAGGGTTGAATTGTAATACAGTCAGACAGAAAACTGAAAAGGTGATTGCTCAATGTAAATTGATAAAAAAATGTGCTCATGATGCATAAGTCTCTATATCTGCACTTCATGCCACCAGTCCATTTTTCAATTATATATGCATAAAAGGTAAATTATTGGTGCTAAGTGCACTTCATACAGTATAATTGTCAGACATTAAACCCCTTTTCCTCATAGTGCTTAGCATTGAAGTCCTTTGCTACAGTGTATTAAAGAGTCATCAACAGAAACATACCACCAGCTGACAATATTCCATTTTGACTGGGAAAGATTGATCACGCATATTTGAACTTTCAGATTCAATATTTATTGTTTCTCTAGTAACTACACAGTGATAAACAGCTTCAAAATTGGCTGTTATTGTCACTTTTGTGTGAGATACATTGGGTTCTTTTGTTTTTTTCATGATTAATGAGACAGTCTTGAGACAACTTCAGTCCTCAAAATCTCAATCTGATGGCCTGAAATCTGATTAAAGTGATGACAATTTACATTTTAGGGATGTTTCCAATATCCTCTAATTGTCTCATTGAGCATTTAGGATTCAGCAAATACTCTAGCATGTCATAGAAACTTGCATAAAGCTTGGTGTTTTTGTTGGGTTTTTTTTGTTATTGCTTTGTTTGGTTTCCCTTAAGAGGCAATTTTTACAATCATAAAGAACATGTGATTTGTCTTCAGCTAATTGCAAATTGGTTCTGTAGCAAATGTTACAAGAATACTCTAAAGTTTGGTATCTTTATCCCCAAAATCATCATTTTCTTAGCTCAATGATATGTGCATACATATAAATTCCTAGACATGTTTATTCCATGAGGAGGAATTAAGCAATATTCTCTTTTAAACTTTCAGTCTGCAGAGTTTGATTCTTCCCATATCACAGTTAGGATCAGCAACTCTAAATAATTCTAATAATGGAAGTTTTCAGGTAATCATTCAAATTCGATTGCTTTTAATTGCAGGAATATATGCTGTACCACAAGAAATGTGTGCTGTCCAGTATGCCAGAGCTGTTCTTGATTACAGCAGACAATCTGTATGGGGACAATCACTGAAAGAGATTCACTTCATTGACAAAGTCCCAGATCTTGTGAAGCTGATACAGGATACATTCAGAACCATGATTTCAAGTGGGAAGGTACCAGACTACAACATAAAAGACTATGTTACATCTTCATCAAGTTACAAAATAGAACAATCAAAGGAGACTGAACTTAAGGAACATATTGCAGCTAACAAGAGTGAATATAAGACTACTAAACTGAAAGAATTTTCTCCTTTTTACTATGAGTCAGAAGTGCGTCACACAAAACAATTCGTATTCCAGTTGTCAGCTAAACCAGTTGTTTGCATTTATGAAGGAGACATTCTAAAGGTCAAAAACATTGATGCATTAGTTTGCCCTGATGATGCCAGAGGGTTGGGAATGGGGCGTATTGCTGTTGATCTGTTGACAAAAACAAAATACAGGCAACAGAAAGAAAAATGCTTCGAGAGACAGAAACCAAGTCTTGGAGATGTTGTTATAACCTGTGGCGAGGAAACTTCTTTTAATGTGATTGTTCATGTTGTGATTGAAACTAATTGTCCTCAAAAGCCAGAATACAAGTCTACAATAAAAAAATCCATGAACAATATTTTGAGGAAGACGAATGATTTGCAAAACGTGAAAACTATAGCTGTGCCACTGTTTGGTGTGAGTAAGTATGGATTCATTATCAATATGGTAGACCATTGGAATGTTGCAATATTTTTAAGAAAGGAAGGTATATTCAGATCTGCCAAAGATATTTATTTAAATATTGTTTTCCATTCGATAAGAAAATTGCATGTGGTTTGAATAATGACAAATCTACCTATCACAGAACTATGTTTCTTTTGTGAAACTCACACATTTGACATGCTTAGTGGGATGTATAACTTGTAAAAACTATAAGTTTTGACTCTATTATTTAAAAATAAGAAAGAAGAAAGAAAAACATTCAGAAAATCTTCAACAGATTGCATTTTTGTATTCACAAAGTTCCTTTATTTTAAATAAAATATGAAAACTTTTCATCATTGAGAACACATACTGGTAACTTATTACTGAAAAATAAAAATCTGAAACATTATGAAAATATCAAATATGATTAGCTTTTACCAAATAAATTCTAAACTATGCTAACTGTTTATCTAGCAGATTATGTAATTTTAGAAAAAAAAATGGACTTTCACTTCTCCTATTTTTAAGACATAATTATTGGAATTACTGGTAATTCACCAGAGTAATTTATGAGATTGCCTTTTGTTAATCATCCATCACATTCATCCTAAGGTCAACTGTGTTCTAAATTAAAATAATGCCACTTGGACATCCAGTATGGCTGCCACAGTTGCCATCTTGAAAATCGTGCTATTGCTGCTACGCATGTACAGATGGTCATGTTGGCATTGGGTTTTCAAATAAGAGGCTTCTTATGATATATAGTTTATCCCAAATGCAAACAGCATGTATCTGACATCAAATATGGCAGCCACAGCAGCAATCTTTAAAATCTTTTGAAACTTACTCCTTAAGGGGAAGACATATGAACATGGAGTTTTCATCAGGCGACTTACGATGATGTCTGTTTGGTCTAAGTGAAATTAATGGAGCTCTCCATGGTGGCAATCTTGAAAATCTTGTTATCGCTACTCCTCCTTGATGTCTGGGTATAACCATGTGGGGCTTTCACTACACAACTTCCCATTATATCTAGTTGGGTATTCCTAATTATATAATGATACTGGTGCGGATCGGACATCCAATATGGGGCCTCGGATGGCCAAGTGTTCTAAGGTGCTCTTTCTTTACAGATCATTCACATCTCACCACTGTTTGTGTGGATTTCAGTCTCAGCTCGGTCAGCATGGATATGTGAGAAAGTTTTCCAGTAGCTTCGTGTTGGTTAATGTTCATCCTGAGATCCACCAGGGTTTGCGCCACCAGCAAATATACTGGCCGCCATGTATAGTCTACTGGGTGTATGCTGAAAAATGGAATGAAACCCACAAAAAAACACAAACTGACATCCAATATGTCTGTTATAGAGACAAATCTTGCTATCAAACTTAACTAGAATGAATGGTCTTATTGACAATATGATTTTGAATCCCCAAAAAGTACTTTTTATGATGTCTAGATTGTCGTAAATAAATAGTGTGTCTGATGGATGTCATATATTGTTTCAATTGAGGCTTTCTCCAACATTTTTGTTGTGGCTTTTTGGCATAAGCGGATGGTTATATAGACATTACGTTTCATTAACTAAAACACTTCTCTTCTCACTGTTATGAATTGCTCCTAAATAGCAAGGATACTATTATGTGACCTTGAAAATTTGAAACATCATGTAACAGAAGACGTTCTTACAATATATAAGTATTTCTATATCAAAGTTATGCTGATCTGACCTTGAAAATGGCATCTGGATGTCCATTCTGAAAATCGTTGTTTCATGTTTATACTAACTGGGTATTCTAATCCACATGGAGGTTTTACTAAAACACACTTTTAGCAATATGTTGCCAGTTCTGACTGAAAATTGTGTTTATATGTCCTCGAAAATGGCACCATTGTAACAGTGTTTAACAAATCGTATCACTTAAACACTTCCAGTAACCTTTAATGGTTTATTAATGAAGATGATGTATATCTGACACGTAATATCAACCCTTTTACCAAGCAATTTTGATAACCAGACCTAATTGACCCTGGACTCATTGTTTGCATGCTTGTACTTCACTGAACCCATGTACACAGGGACTTGTACAAGTACAAGCGAATGTTGACCAAACTAATGAATAAGCTGACAGTCAGCACTCAGACATTTGTGTCAAAGGTCTTGACCTTTCTGTTTTTATCTGTACAAGCCTGTAAGCATGACAATGTAAACAAGTATGAATTGATTTTTATCAAATGAAATTTTCAGATTTATTTGATAAGTACCTTTAATGATTTCACTTAAATAATTGTTTGGGTCTGTTGTTTTGTTGCTTATTTTTAATACTGATTATACATGTAACAAAATGTAGCAGATAGGTATATATTGATATTGTCTGAGACATGTTGAATGATGTTATATCTGTCATATCTGGCTTAAGGTCAATGGCCATTATTAAGAATTTTGTACTGCAGTTACAGGTATGTTGTAAACCATAATTCCGACATGAAAGAAACTATTTTTGTAACCAAATTAGGTATTCAGGAATTAGTTTTAAAAGTCAGAGATGGTTAAAATGCTCAGCAGTTATAGAGAGGAATCCTGTAATTTCTTTTCAGCTAGTAGAGTATTGCTTTTTGCCTATAATCTGACAAAGCAAATAATAATTAACTATTTTATATACAACTTAGTAACATTCTAATTATTTTCTTGTTGCACCCTTATCAATTGAATCATGTTACAGTTCAAATGCTCTCCTTAGTATGTGCTTTGGTACATAGTAGTGTAATAATTGTTTAGCTCCTCTACCCAGCTGTACGTTTAAACATTACCAGAAGTCGGTCTTTATCGATGAGGCATTGTGCATGGTCAATTGTATAGGCACATTTATTAGTGTTTGTCCATGTATTGAGTCATGTTTATATTAGAATAATAATATTTACAATTCTTAAAGAAGATCACTATGACCAATATATCATGGATTTCTATCAAGTATTTGTGTTCATCTCATGATAATATAACAGTTTTACATTCTCTACTGTGATTGATGAAAGTTCACGAAACACTATAATTAACGACATATAAGACCACCAGAACTACTACATTTACATTACACAACTGATTTTTATTATTCAGCAAGTGCATTTTTCAAATAGGAAGAAAAATACTTATCGATAAACATAACGGTTGCTGGAACTATCAGCTGATTACGGTATATACAATGTGTACACATACATCTGACCTACTGACAAGTATTTTTTTTTAAGATAATTTCAACAAATATATCTTTCTGGTTGGAAATAATCATTATTTTTGCATAGATTTATAGACTCAAGACTAGTTGGGATTTTCCAACAATTTTCCAACTTCTCCAACATCCAACACTTTTCCAACAGTATTCCAACTTTCAACGGTTTTCCAGCAAATTTCCAACTATACGGTATTTAAGGCCGGGAAATTTTGAATTGAGATCCTGAATGCCAGAATGCCGGTGCGCAAGCAAGGAGGCAGGAGACCATCCAAAGCCCAAATTCATTGGGTATGTACAGCAGTATGTAACAGCCAGAGTCAATATAGCAAGACATGGGTGTCTACTTTAATTTATTTTAGTTACTTATATAATTTATTTAATATTTATTTTGCAATTATTTTTAATGCATTAACAATTTTGTTAGTTAAAGAATTTTAAGATACACATAGTTAATGCTGTAATTTCAGTATGTAAAGTAGAATTTAAATTTCTCTTATTTTTCTAAAATAACAATTTCTTCACTTCTAAGTTTTCATCTAGGATCCATTTTCATGAGTTTGAGATAATTATATATGTGACAGTTAGTTACTGTTCTTTGAGAAGATTTGTTTGCAACTCCCAGTTGTATAAAAGTAAAAGAGTTCCCCATGATGTCAGGTTACATTGCAGTTAGAAAACTTCGTTTGGGTGGTCATTGGTGACGTTTTCTCACCACATATCACCCCGTTCTAATCAGTCGTGTGTGGTTATTGAATGAGTCTAAATTTCTCTTCACATACCACACTTTTGCTAATAATAATTGTGCATGGTCATTGAATGAGCTCACCTTCTCTTCACATACTACGCTTTTACAAGTATACATTGTGTGATTATTGGATGAAAATAATTATCTCCTCATATCACACCTATTCAATTCTATAAATGTATGTGTGATCATTGAATGTATATATTTATCTTCAAATATCACACTTTCTTAGACTGAAACTCGAGATCTGATGAACTTACATGCGGTCGTTGGGCAAACATAATCCCTCCCACTACATCCAACTTCAAGTAGTCGTCAATTCGAACGCCGTCTAAGGGAAACAACTCTTTTCTGTCAAGACATTCACAGGACAAGTTGTCACTCTTGATCTACTACAGTCCTGTTAATTCAAGTCAACATTGTCGACTAGAATCCTAAGTGATAAAAGTTGTTTTCTGCCCAAGATTGTGCATTATAGGAATAAGGACAATCTTCTCAATAGTAGCCCCTCCTCCACTTTTCACAGCCAGTAAGCAATAATAAGCTGAGTAGGAGTCAAGTCACACAGATACAGAAAGTTGGCGATATTTTCCTCTGTATATCAGTGATTGTAAGCAAAGATAAGGGTCAACCATGTGAGAAGGATGCCCGAATGCCAGACCTGATGCCAAAGTTTGCATCTTCACCATTGTGACACGTTTCCATGAATCTAGGTGATTGCTGAATATTCAGTTTATTGCTGTATAATGTATTTGAATCTTGCATCTTGAATAAATATGTTTAGTATGCATACAAAAGTCTGACTCTGTCATGCTTTTAATGAAGTTTATTGCATAAGGTATCTTTAGCAAATAAGGTGTCTGTGGTTTCTAGGGTT
>JAECUM010036075.1:0-30018 GCA_016617855.1 Megalonaias nervosa
TTGGGTAAATTTGAATATTGCATAAGTCACAAATTAACATTGATAATCGAAATGAAGAATGCTGATTCTCTATATACAGGTATTTAAATAATAAAATTCGAATGAATTTAACAAATAACTAAATATTGGAACAAAATAAATGCTTTTGCTATATCATAATCATTAAATTATAAAGATTCTTTAGTTTGTCTTTTCAATATAATTTTTAGTTTAGAAGAGTTATTCCCCATCTATGATAAAATTAGCTAATATGATAAATCTATAAATATCCTGACATAGGAAACCCAAGTGTGATTTAAATAGACTTGTGCATTCTGTACCTTCAGCTTGAAGTAACAAACTTGAAATTATGGAAAGACACTAGGCACAATAATATTTTGCTTTACGCAGAAGATGATGACAAGAAATCACCATGCATACACGTGTGGCCATAATTTGTAGAAAGATTTTAGATGGAAGAATGGATACAAATAACAATACAGTCAAAACTGTCTTAATGGTCTCGTGTATTAAGCAGTCACTTGCAGTATTCGACGTTCAATGACCGAATGTTTTGTAGAAATGATCTTTTAATAGGCATCCAGGTGTCTCATCATGTTCTTTTCCACTTTATTTAGAATACTGATAAAAACCTGTTCCAGCCATGCATGTGTCGGCTTAGACCAACAAGTAGGTCTCCGTTTTTCTGTTCGCTGTCAGAAAAAAAATCGGAGACCTACTTGTTGGTCTAGTTTCGACAGGAAACACATCATTTGTTTCTCAGTTCGAGACAAATCAATATTTTGGTACATCTACATGGAATCATCTTATTTTATGACAATTGAAAAGAAATGAAGAAGTAGATACATTTAAAAGATGCATCACCATCTCTTCCATATCAAGATTTTGACTGAAATGAATTTTCTGTTCATCATAATTTATCAACACATCTTATATATTTGCAGCTATTTGTTATTTTTATTTTTGCGTATTTGTTGATGGAATTCTAATGATAATAAACAAACAACGCTAACAATTACAGAAATCTATTTTCTCTCCTTTCATATTTGATAAATCTTCAATTCAACCTTATAGACGAATTGAGAACCTTCTGAAGATATAAATGAATCAATTCAGTATTTTCAATAGCAATTGATTCTTCCAAATATGTGTGTGTGATCATTATTTCAACCATACCACCCACTAACATTGCAATGCAGACATATTGCTGTTGTTTCTTCCCTTCATTAGTCCGTGACACTTCCCTGTAAACAAACTAGGTCAAACATAATTGAGCCAAAACAGATACAATAGGATATTTATATTCATCAACTGGGTTCGAGAAACGATTAATTAGTGGGGACGTTTAACTTCTATTTCATTTCATACGCATTTCTCAATGTTCAGAACTTGTAATTTTTTGCCTGAAACCTTGTAAGCACATTTCGACAAAAATCAATTAAGGTGCATGCATGAAATCTGGTAAGCACTTTTGTATTGATACATAAATGACCCTATATACATTTCAAGGAAATTATAACAGTTTTCCTATATTCTGGGGTCAATTCTCCTATTTCACGAGATAGTTTTCAAAAATAGTCCATAAATAAAGAGTGATAGTACGTTTAATCAACAAATACTTGCTGTAGAAATTATAACTTACCATGTCTGTTTGTGCATGTATATAACCATAAATTGATTCGATTCTCATCCAATCATTAAATGTGATAATCTTGTTGCTAAAGTTTAATTTTTTTTACATATATGCTGTTTTCCTCTGCAGTAGCTTACACAAACCGACGAAGATTTTTCTTCTTTGTCCAATATTACATCTTTCTAGGCTGCACATTTAAGCAGGACTCGAACTTATCGTAATATTTACAAAGTTAAAGCCTTCTATTCCAGGGAAATGTTCTAATCTTGCGAGAGAAAGAATATACTCCGAAACTTACAAGATCAGTTACTTCCTATATGAAATTTCAAACAAAAGTTTTCTTTTGTTCACCTTGCTAGATTCATCCCTGTATTATATTATGTACCAATATGAAAAGAATGATAAATATTGTCAATTTGTGGAGGAGGGTACGTACTTTTGCCTTCTGTGTTTTAGCTTTAAAGACCCAATATTAATTGATAAATAAAGTCACCCAGCCAAGCTGACATGGACGAGGAAGCATTATGTAATTTGCAAGACTGTTTTTGCAATTTGATAGAGGAACATATAAAACGTTTGATCGTTTGCCATTAAGAGATAAACAATTCCCAAAGGAATGATCTATTGAAGAATCTGAAGTATCCATTCACCGCATATCATTAGAAACATTGTCCAAAGAGGACTACGAAATAGAAGCAAGTATTAAAAAAACTTTACCAGATTTCATTCATGCACCTGAATTGACCTTTAAGGCAAAACATTACAAGTCCAGAATATTGAAAACTATGGAAATACTGAAAAAATAAGATAACTGTTTCCACAACCCAATACTCTCTGGATCCTAATGAAGGAATATAAGTATCCCATTTTCTCTGCTTGTTTACAAGGAAGTGTCACGGACTGATTGAGGGGTGGAACAAAAGCAATATGGCTACATTTCAGTGTTAGTGGTGGGTGGTATGGTGCGTATTTTAATTTAAGTACTTCCTTATTTGTTTTCGATTTTCAAATAATAAGATAACTCTGGGTAGAGGTATCAAACTTTGCTTTGCCCCGAACTGAAAAACAAACGTTGTGTTTCAAGCCAACATATCTACGGTTGCAACAGGATTTTATCAATATTCTAAATTAAGTGGATAAACATGATAAGACAATTTTCAATAATGTGTGGCAAGATTATGCCTTGATGTTGCTGCTGTTGTTATTGTTGTTTGGAACATTGTAATTTCTGAATCGAATATGTCTTAGCGTTATAGCGAGTTCAAAGTGACTCGCTAAATCAATAAACTGTCACTCAAATGATCCTACAGTCGTTCCTTTTAGATCATGTTAAACTTGTTTGGAAACCGTTCGTATGCACAAAAAAAAAAAAAAAATTTACCTCCAAGAATTCTGATTCTGTCACATATCCATTAGTTTCCAGTATAAATGGGAACCTATTTTAACCAGCAAAAAATAATCGTAGGTACTAATTTCACACTTTAACAAAGTTCAGCTTCGGGAATGTACTGTAGACATTTAAGAACGAGTTAAAGATATTATTATGTAACAAAAAAGTTAATACCTTTAAAATATGCTTATAGTATGACATCGCATATTTCCAGTAGGTCAAACGAGAAACTGAATCCCGTTGCCTCTGCAACTTTAGAATTGGATATTAAGTTTTGAATATCGTGATATCATATAATTCATAGCTGCCAACACTTTTTAGAAGAGTAGTTGTTTCAAAGATTTCGAAACATACTGCACTGCCTACTTGAAATATTCTCTTCCATCTAGCCAAGAGAAATCAAAAGAAGAAATCTGCCATAACAATCTGTCACCTTTGGGAAGTGAGCCAAATGGCATTCAAAGACACGTGAATGCTTATTAAAGAATCATTTTGTACAATACATTGGGTCATAGAACTTTGAATATTGCAAGTGACTGCTTAATATTTTACCATTAAGATTGGTTTGACTTTACTGTTATTTGTATCCAGTTTTCCGTCAAAACACTATCTGTAAATTATGGTGACCCGTGTATGATGGTGTTTTCGTGTCAGCATATTATAGATAAAGCAAAATATTATTGTGCCTAGAGTCTTTCCATAATTTGAAGTGGGTTTCCTATGTCAGGATATTTATATATCTACCTCGTAAGCTTCTTTTATCACACATTGGGAACAACTCTGCTAAACTAAATTATATTCAAAAGAGAAATGAATGAAACTTTATATTATTAATGATTATGATATAGCACAAGCATTCATTTGGTTTCAATACTAAGTTACTTGTTTAATGTAGAATTTTATGATTTAAAATACTTGCACAGAGAGAATCAACCTTCTTTATTTGAGTTGTGAATGTTAATTTTTGACTTGTGCAATATTCAAATATACCCAGCCTTGGTTTTGTATTCTAGTCCATGAACAAGTTAAATAACAATCAGTCCAGTAAAATATTATGAGGTCAGGAGGACATGGATTATCCTATCAATGACTTGCGCCAATCCACATTAGACCATTCATTACTTTTTCTATTGAGCACTTGAAACTTTGAGAGGTAAATTCATTTTTTAAAACAAAATCTCCAATAAAATTTTGTATCTTCTTATTTGGCTGATTATTTTAGGTACGATGAAGATATAATAAACAGTACGATACAAATACTTCTGTAAATAAGGCATATCAGATGCAGAAATAAGATACAATAAACAGTAAGACATACATATTGCTGTAAATAAGGCAAAATAGATACAAAAATAAGATATAATAAATACTGGGATATAAAACACATGTTAGGACTAAAGGATTATGTTACATAAATGAGAAAATTTATTGAAAAGGAAATGTAACATATAAAACAGATGAAATTACTCAAAATGGAGTTCAAGACTCGACTAGGGTTATACTAAAGTGCTATGGTGTCGCGGGTTTTGATTTTAGCGATGGGTGAATAAGTAAGAAAGACACCTTCTACATGAAACACTCTCTTCCATGTATCCAAGAGAAATCAAAATGACAAATCTGCCATAATTACCTACCTTTGAGAAATAAGAAGAAACATAAAATGGTTGTTTCTTATCAGCATATTATTTGTACAGCAAAATACTACAGTGACTAGTGTTTTTTCTTATTTTAAGTCTCTTACTAAAAGTTCAATGTCCAATATGAATCAGTCTATTTAAAGTACACTCTGGTTCCCATGTATTATTATAAAACTGAAAGGTATGAACTTTTATACAACTCACTAAATTATTTCAAATCTGCTGCTACAAATTGAATGATACTAAACAGCAGTGTAATGATTTCGTTCAAATCATTGTGGAATATCGTGCAAAATATATGCAATTATTAACATAAATTAAAAGAATACTTTCTGAGATTCTCGTGGGTCGGTGGTTCTTCCCGGGGTTTCCCAGGGTTCTTCCTCCACCATTAATACTGGCCGCCATGTATAGCCTATCTTTTGCTGAAAAATGGCGTTAAAGCCTATAACAACAACAACAACAACAACTTTCTGAGATAACTATAAGTAATACGTAAAATGGAAGAAGTGGTAAACATGTTGAAAGGATGGTGTGGAAGTTGAAGAAAGAAATATTCAAAAGTAGAGACATTTCATCTTTATGTATCAACATATTTTCAGATTCTTTACTCTTGTAAATTATATACTAGCAATGACGCAATTTTGTTATCTAACAGTGTTCCTTCGTATTTACTTTAATGTCTCTAACTGCATGTTACTGCACCTCTATTACGTAAAACAAATTGCCCAAGGCTTTATGTGACATATTAGTTTAATCTTTATGAGTTTCTGGATCAGTATTTATTGTATCTTATTTCAGTATTTCTGTGTTTATGTGATTTGGATTTGTAAGGTAGCTTTAACAATTTGTCAGTCATACCGCTACGATGTCTGCAATGTGGCAGTTTATAGTGTTGTCTAGCACTGGGGCATCATGACACAGACATGTAGCATGATATGCCACCCAGTCACCAGGCTGACCAGTCCTAACACTAATCACTTAATGCTAAGCGCCAAGCGAGGCAGCTGTTAGTACCATTGTTGTAGGTCTTTCGGATCATTCCGCCGTGGATTGAACCCACGAACTCCCGCATCCGAAGCGAACGCTCTAACCACTAGGCCAGCAGACGGTCTTCTGTATTTGTAGCGTCTTTTCTTTTCTTTACATCTATTATCTGATTCAATTGTATATTCTTGATAACCAAAGAAATACATGTTTTGCGCTGATTCGTTTAAAAACGTAAGGTTTTATTTCCAAAAATCGGTGCAAGGTCAAATGTGGATTGGGAATAGTCAATTGATAGGATAACCCAAGTCCTCCGGACCTCACAACATAAGACGAGATCAATTTCTATTTAAACCCTTCATAACTTAAATAGCTCACGAATGGGTGGTAATATTTGAATAATACACCTGGGACACATTATCATTTAAAGGCGAAAGAATAAAGAAGCGATTCTGTCTGTACAGCTATTTTCATAGCTAAGAAAAGCATTAATCATCAAAAAAGTTACAATATGGTTTTTTTTTTTTTTTGATAATTATAAGTGATTTTGCTACATCATAGAATTCTGAAGTATCTTATGTTATCTTTCAAATTGAATTTACTTTAGAAGAGTTATTTCCCGTGCCTCCTAAATTAATAGTTGACCGGAAAGCTCTATAAATATCCTGAAATATTAAACCCGTGTGATTTAACTAGAAAGGTTTCTGTACGTTCAACTTTGCAAATATTATAATTTTAGCTGCTAGTAGTAGGTTATTTATTGTATTAGAAACTTATGGAAATCATAGAAATCCAAATTTCTTGGAGAGTTATATCTGTATAGGTACGGTTTCCAAACATATTTAAGATCATCTTCAAATAGCGACTTTATAGTCATTTTCAGACAACTAAAATCCTTACTGAAGCTTTCATTTAAATTCAGTCACATGTTTAACAAGATAAACAACTTAAAAAATGTGTCAGAATTCTTTGCTGAGACCTGAATTACATACATATCCAGGTATTATTTTTGTATTGTGTCATTTCTATTAAAGTCCTGTACGTTTCCTTTTAAATAAGTTTTCTTTGAAGTATGTAGGAAATATATCTCTTGTGATATTCATAAGATGTTCTGCTTAATACCATTAAATCGGTCCAACACATTAAGGGCTCCGATGTAGGTCCGTGATCAGTAGTGTAGCGAGGGTACTTAGCGCTCGGGGACAAAACATAAACTTGGTGGACACGGTACTTAGCGCCCGGGAACAAAACATAAACTTGGCGCCCCCTTCGAGTGCATCTGAGATAAGGAATAGTTGTATTTTCCTCATTTTGGCGCCCCTGGCACATTGCGCCCGGTAACAACTGCCCCCCCCCCAGCTACGCCACTGTCCGTCATTACAAATCGGCTGTTAAGTTTTGCCTTCATTGAAAGTAGATCAAGGAAACAAGATTCTGTGATATTTGACTTACTTGAATTGATTTTGATTGGAACGTTTAATTTTGAACTCAGATAGTAATTTGTAATTGGATAATACATTTATTGGTTAATCTTTAACGAAATTTTAATTTCATGTTTGTTGCCTGCTTCAAAATCTCGATGCGGCAGAATTCCATTGAAAGAAACGGGTGCGGGTGGAGGTTGAGGGGATATATAAACTTTGTTGGGTAATCCTTGTGTATCAGGATATGCTTGTATTCTCTATTAACCGTTATACTCATAGTGTTTCTTGCTGTTTACTCTAATGTAGATAACTGTATATGTTATATTACTTACATTGCTTATTGATGTGCCAAAATTCTCAAGTAATGTATTCCTTACGTCATAAAAGCGTCTTATATGTCAGTGTGGTGTTAATTATATCTATTTTATGCATCTCATATATTGCATCTTATATCTTATTTACATTTATTATATCTAAATAAATAAATAAACATACAACCAAATAGTTTCAATGGCAAGGTACATACAAGGTCAAATATTGATTCGGAACAGGTCATTGAGAGCAGAATCCTACGGATCTTACCATACGGTAAGGGAGCAATTCCTGTGTAAATATTTCATGAACTAGAATAATACAGCAAGGTTGTGCATATTAAAAATTTGACAAGTGAGACTCGAAATAATGAAAAACACTAGGCACTATAATATTTTGCAGTACAAATAATACGTTGACAAGAAATCACCATTTTATTTATCTTCTTATTTCCCAAACGCAGTTAATTATGGCAGATTTGTAATTTTGACTGATCTAGGATAGATCAAAGTATCCTGGTTTACTTATTCACTTATCGCTAACTTTTAGACTCGCTATACCATAACTCTTTAGTAAAACC
The DNA here is from genome assembly GCA_016617855.1 of Megalonaias nervosa. Taxonomy (NCBI): domain Eukaryota; kingdom Metazoa; phylum Mollusca; class Bivalvia; order Unionida; family Unionidae; genus Megalonaias; species Megalonaias nervosa. The sequence goes on from JAECUM010036075.1 coordinate 7,964, forward strand.
CTAGTCTAGTCTTGAATATGTTGTTAAGGAATTTCATCTGTATTATGTCCTAAATTTCCTTTTCAATAAATTTTCGCATTTATGTAACACAATCCTTTTATTCGTAAAATGTGTTTTATATCCCAGTATTTACTGTATCGTATTTCTGTATCTATTATGTCTTTTTACAGCAGTATATATGTTTTACTGTTTATTGTATCTTAGTTCTGTATCTGTTATGTCTCTACATCATATCTAAAATAGGCAGCCCAATTTTTATTTAGGACTTAATTTATCTTTGAAAGTTTCAAATGCTTTATAGCAAAGGCAAAGTAAGGTCAAATGTGGATTGGGCAAGTCATTGATAGGATAACCCAAGTCCTCCGGACCTCACAATATATAGTGGGAGCGATTGTTATTTAAGTCGTTGAAAGACTATAATACCTTGCCAAAGGTTGGGTAAATTTGAATATTGCATAAGTCACAAATTAACATTGATAATCGAAATGAAGAATGCTGATTCTCTATATACAGGTATTTAAATAATAAAATTCGAATGAATTTAACAAATAACTAAATATTGGAACAAAATAAATGCTTTTGCTATATCATAATCATTAAATTATAAAGATTCTTTAGTTTGTCTTTTCAATATAATTTTTAGTTTAGAAGAGTTATTCCCCATCTATGATAAAATTAGCTAACATGATAAATCTATAAATATCCTGACATAGGAAACCCAAGTGTGATTTAAATAGACTTGTGCATTCTGTACCTTCAGCTTGAAGTAACAAACTTGAAATTATGGAAAGACACTAGGCACAATAATATTTTGCTTTACGCAGAAGATGATGACAAGAAATCACCATGCATACACGTGTGGCCATAATTTGTAGAAAGATTTTAGATGGAAGAATGGATACAAATAACAATACAGTCAAAACTGTCTTAATGGTCTCGTGTATTAAGCAGTCACTTGCAGTATTCGACGTTCAATGACCGAATGTTTTGTAGAAATGATCTTTTAATAGGCATCCAGGTGTCTCATCATGTTCTTTTCCACTTTATTTAGAATACTGATAAAAACCTGTTCCAGCCATGCATGTGTCGGCTTAGACCAACAAGTAGGTCTCCGTTTTTCTGTTCGCTGTCAGAAAAAAAATCGGAGACCTACTTGTTGGTCTAGTTTCGACAGGAAACACATCATTTGTTTCTCAGTTCGAGACAAATCAATATTTTGGTACATCTACATGGAATCATCTTATTTTATGACAATTGAAAAGAAATGAAGAAGTAGATACATTTAAAAGATGCATCACCATCTCTTCCATATCAAGATTTTGACTGAAATGAATTTTCTGTTCATCATAATTTATCAACACATCTTATATATTTGCAGCTATTTGTTATTTTTATTTTTGTGTATTTGTTGATGGAATTCTAATGATAATAAACAAACAACGCTAACAATTACAGAAATCTATTTTCTCTCCTTTCATCTTTGATAAATCTTCAATTCAACCTTATAGACGAATTGAGAACCTTCTAAAGATATAAATGAATCAATTCAGTATTTTCAATAGCAATTGATTCTTCCAAATATGTGTGTGTGATCATTATTTCAACCATACCACCCACTAACATTGCAATGCAGACATATTGCTGTTGTTTCTTCCCTTCATTAGTCCGTGACACTTCCCTGTAAACAAACTAGGTCAAACATAATTGAGCCAAAACAGATACAATAGGATATTTATATTCATCAACTGGGTTCGAGAAACGATTAGGTTGTGGGGACGTTTAACTTCTATTTCATTTCATACGCATTTCTCAATGTTCAGAACTTGTAATTTTTTGCCTGAAACCTTGTAAGCACATTTCGACAAAAATCAATTAAGGTGCATGCATGAAATCTGGTAAGCACTTTTGTATTGATACATAAATGACCTATATACATTTCAAGGAAATTATAACAGTTTTCCTATATTCTGGGGGCAATTCTCCTATTTTCACGAGATATTTTTCAAAAATATTCCATAAATAAAGAGTGATAGTACGTTTAATCAACAAATACTTGCGGTAGAAATTATAACTTACCATGTCTGTTTGTGCATGTATATAACCATAAATTGATTCGATTCTCATCCAATCATTAAATGTGATAATCTTGTTGCTAAAGTTTAATTTTTTTTACATATATGCTGTTTTCCTCTGCAGTAGCTTACACAAACCGACGAAGATTTTTCTTCTTTGTCCAATATTACATCTTTCTAGGCTGCACATTTAAGCAGGACTCGAACTTATCGTAATATTTACAAAGTTAAAGCCTTCTATTCCAGGGAAATGTTCTAATCTTGCGAGAGAAAGAATATACTCCGAAACTTACAAGATCAGTTACTTCCTATATGAAATTTCAAACAAAAGTTTTCTTTTGTTCACCTTGCTAGATTCATCCCTGTATTATATTATGTACCAATATGAAAAGAATGATAAATATTGTCAATTTGTGGAGGAGGGTACGTACTTTTGCCTTCTGTGTTTTAGCTTTAAAGACCCAATATTAATTGATAAATAAAGTCACCCAGCCAAGCTGACATGGACGAGGAAGCATTATGTAATTTGCAAGACTGTTTTTGCAATTTGATAGAGGAACATATAAAACGTTTGATCGTTTGCCATTAAGAGATAAACAATTCCCAAAGGAATGATCTATTGAAGAATCTGAAGTATCCATTCACCGCATATCATTAGAAACATTGTCCAAAGAGGACTACGAAATAGAAGCAAGTATTAAAAAAACTTTACCAGATTTCATTCATGCACCTGAATTGACCTTTAAGGCAAAACATTACAAGTCCAGAATATTGAAAACTATGGAAATACTGAAAAAATAAGATAACTGTTTCCACAACCCAATACTCTCTGGATCCTAATGAAGGAATATAAGTATCCCATTTTCTCTGCTTGTTTACAAGGAAGTGTCACGGACTGATTGAGGGGCGGAACAAAAGCAATATGGCTACATTTCAGTGTTAGTGGTGGGTGGTATGGTGCGTATTTTAATTTAAGTACTTCCTTATTTGTTTTCGATTTTCAAATAATAAGATAACTCTGGGTAGAGGTATCAAACTTTGCTTTGTCCCGAACTGAAAAACAAACGTTCTATTTCAAGCCAACATATCTACGGTTGCAACAGGATTTTATCAATATTCTAAATTAAGTGGATAAACATGATAAGACAATTTTCAATAATGTGTGGCAAGATTATGCCTTTATGTTGCTGCTGTTGTTATTGTTGTTTGGAACATTGTAATTTCTGACTCGAATATGTCTTAGCGTTATAGCGAGTTCAAAGTGACTCGCTAAATCAATAAACTGTCACTCAAATGATCCTACAGTCGTTCCTTTTAGATCATGTTAAACTTGTTTGGAAACCGTTCGTATGCACAAAAAAAAAAAAAAAATTTACCTCCAAGAATTCTGATTCTGTCACATATCCATTAGTTTCCAGTATAAATGGGAACCTATTTTAACCAGCAAAAAATAATCGTAGGTACTAATTTCACACTTTAACAAAGTTCAGCTTCGGGAATGTACTGTAGACATTTAAGAACGAGTTAAAGATATTATTATGTAACAAAAAAGTTAATACCTTTAAAATATGCTTATAGTATGACATCGCATATTTCCAGTAGGTCAAACGAGAAATTGAATCCCGTTGCCTCTGCAACTTTAGAATTGGATATTAAGTTTTGAATATCGTGATATCATATAATTCATAGCTGCCAACACTTTTTAGAAGAGTAGTTGTTTCAAAGATTTCGAAACATACTGCACTTCCTACTTGAAATATTCTCTTCCATCTAGCCAAGAGAAATCAAAAGAAGAAATCTGCCATAACAATCTGTCACCTTTGGGAAGTGAGCCAAATGGCATTCAAAGACACGTGAATGCTTATTAAAGAATCATTTTGTACAATACATTGGGTCATAGAACTTTGAATATTGCAAGTGACTGCTTAATATTTTACCATTAAGATTGGTTTGACTTTACTGTTATTTGTATCCAGTTTTCCGTCAAAACACTATCTGTAAATTATGGTGACCCGTGTATGATGGTGTTTTCGTGTCAGCATATTATAGATAAAGCAAAATATTATTGTGCCTAGAGTCTTTCCATAATTTGAAGTGGGTTTCCTATGTCAGGATATTTATATATCTACCTCGTAAGCTTCTTTTATCACACATTGGGAACAACTCTGCTAAACTAAATTATATTCAAAAGAGAAATGAATGAAACTTTATATTATTAATGATTATGATATAGCACAAGCATTCATTTGCTTTCAATACTAAGTTACTTGTTTAATGTAGAATTTTATGATTTAAAATACTTGCACAGAGAGAATCAACCTTCTTTATTTGAGTTGTGAATGTTAATTTTTGACTTGTGCAATATTCAAATATACCCAGCCTTGGTTTTGTATTCTAGTCCATGAACAAGTTAAATAACAATCAGTCCAGTAAAATATTATGAGGTCAGGAGGACATGGATTATCCTATCAATGACTTGCGCCAATCCACATTAGACCATTCATTACTTTTTCTATTGAGCACTTGAAACTTTGAGAGGTAAATTCATTTTTTAAAACAAAATCTCCAATAAAATTTTGTATCTTCTTATTTGGCTGATTATTTTAGGTACGATGAAGATATAATAAACAGTACGATACAAATACTTCTGTAAATAAGGCATATCAGATGCAGAAATAAGATACAATAAACAGTAAGACATACATATTGCTGTAAATAAGGCAAAATAGATACAAAAATAAGATATAATAAATACTGGGATATAAAACACATGTTAGGACTAAAGGATTATGTTACATAAATGAGAAAATTTATTGAAAAGGAAATGTAACATATAAAACAGATGAAATTACTCAAAATGGAGTTCAAGACTCGACTAGGGTTATACTAAAGTGCTATGGTGTCGCGGGTTTTGATTTTAGCGATGGGTGAATAAGTAAGAAAGACACCTTCTACATGAAACACTCTCTTCCATGTATCCAAGAGAAATCAAAATGACAAATCTGCCATAATTACCTACCTTTGAGAAATAAGAAGAAACATAAAATGGTTGTTTCTTATCAGCATATTATTTGTACAGCAAAATACTACAGTGACTAGTGTTTTTTCTTATTTTAAGTCTCTTACTAAAAGTTCAATGTCCAATATGAATCAGTCTATTTAAAGTACACTCTGGTTCCCATGTATTATTATAAAACTGAAAGGTATGAACTTTTATACAACTCACTAAATTATTTCAAATCTGCTGCTACAAATTGAATGATACTAAACAGCAGTGTAATGATTTCGTTCAAATCATTGTGGAATATCGTGCAAAATATATGCAATTATTAACATAAATTAAAAGAATACTTTCTGAGATTCTCGTGGGTCGGTGGTTCTTCCCGGGGTTTCCCAGGGTTCTTCCTCCACCATTAATACTGGCCGCCATGTATAGCCTATCTTTTGCTGAAAAATGGCGTTAAAGCCTATAACAACAACAACAACAACAACTTTCTGAGATAACTATAAGTAATACGTAAAATGGAAGAAGTGGTAAACATGTTGAAAGGATGGTGTGGAAGTTGAAGAAAGAAATATTCAAAAGTAGAGACATTTCATCTTTATGTATCAACATATTTTCAGATTCTTTACTCTTGTAAATTATATACTAGCAATGACTCAATTTTGTTATCTAACAGTGTTCCTTCGTATTTACTTTAATGTCTCTAACTGCATGTTACTGCACCTCTATTACGTAAAACAAATTGCCCAAGGCTTTATGTGACATATTAGTTTAATCTTTATGAGTTTCTGGATCAGTATTTATTGTATCTTATTTCAGTATTTCTGTGTTTATGTGATTTGGATTTGTAAGGTAGCTTTAACAATTTGTCAGTCATACCGCTACGATGTCTGCAATGTGGCAGTTTATAGTGTTGTCTAGCACTGGGGCATCATGACACAGACATGTAGCATGATATGCCACCCAGTCACCAGGATGACCAGTCCTAACACTAATCACTTAATGCTAAGCGCCAAGCGAGGCAGCTGTTAGTACCATTGTTGTAGGTCTTTCGGATCATTCCGCCGTGGATTGAACCCACGAACTCCCGCATCCGAAGCGAACGCTCTAACCACTAGGCCAGCAGACGGTCTTCTGTATTTGTAGCGTCTTTTCTTTTCTTTACATCTATTATCTGATTCAATTGTATATTCTTGATAACCAAAGAAATACATGTTTTGCGCTGATTCGTTTAAAAACGTAAGGTTTTATTTCCAAAAATCGGTGCAAGGTCAAATGTGGATTGGGAATAGTCAATTGATAGGATAACCCAAGTCCTCCGGACCTCACAACATAAGACGAGATCAATTTCTATTTAAACCCTTCATAACTTAAATAGCTCACGAATGGGTGGTAATATTTGAATAATACACCTGGGACACATTATCATTTAAAGGCGAAAGAATAAAGAAGCGATTCTGTCTGTACAGCTATTTTCATAGCTAAGAAAAGCATTAATCATCAAAAAAGTTACAATATGGTTTTTTTTTTTTTTTGATAATTATAAGTGATTTTGCTACATCATAGAATTCTGAAGTATCTTATGTTATCTTTCAAATTGAATTTACTTTAGAAGAGTTATTTCCCGTGCCTCCTAAATTAATAGTTGACCGGAAAGCTCTATAAATATCCTGAAATATTAAACCCGTGTGATTTAACTAGAAAGGTTTCTGTACGTTCAACTTTGCAAATATTATAATTTTAGCTGCTAGTAGTAGGTTATTTATTATATTAGAAACTTATGGAAATCATAGAAATCCAAATTTCTTGGAGAGTTATATCTGTATAGGTACGGTTTCCAAACATATTTAAGATCATCTTCAAATAGCGACTTTATAGTCATTTTCAGACAACTAAAATCCTTACTGAAGCTTTCATTTAAATTCAGTCACATGTTTAACAAGATAAACAACTTAAAAAATGTGTCAGAATTCTTTGCTGAGACCTGAATTACATACATATCCAGGTATTATTTTTGTATTGTGTCATTTCTATTAAAGTCCTGTACGTTTCCTTTTAAATAAGTTTTCTTTGAAGTATGTAGGAAATATATCTCTTGTGATATTCATAAGATGTTCTGCTTAATACCATTAAATCGGTCCAACACGTTAAGGGCTCCGATGTAGGTCCGTGATCAGTAGTGTAGCGAGGGTACTTAGCGCTCGGGGACAAAACATAAACTTGGCGCCCCCTTCGAGTGCATCTGAGATAAGGAATAGTTGTATTTTCCTCATTTTGGCGCCCCTGGCACATTGCGCCCGGTAACAACTGCCCCCCCCCCCAGCTACGCCACTGTCCGTCATTACAAATCGGCTGTTAAGTTTTGCCTTCATTGAAAGTAGATCAAGGAAACAAGATTCTGTGATATTTGACTTACTTGAATTGATTTTGATTGGAACGTTTAATTTTGAACTCAGATAGTAATTTTTAATTGGATAATACATTTATTGGTTAATCTTTAACTAAATTTTAATTTCATGTTTGTTGCCTGCTTCAAAATCTCGATGCGGCAGAATTCCATTGAAAGAAACGGGTGCGGGTGGAGGTTGAGGGGATATATAAACTTTGTTGGGTAATCCTTGTGTATCAGCATATGCTTGTATTCTCTATTAACCGTTATACTCATAGTGTTTCTTGCTGTTTACTCTAATGTAGATAACTGTATATGTTATATTACTTACATTGCTTATTGATGTGCCAAAATTCTCAAGTAATGTATTCCTTACGTCATAAAAGCGTCTTATATGTCAGTGTAGTGTTAATTATATCTATTTTATACATCTCATATATTGCATCTTATATCTTATTTACATTTATTATATCTAAATAAATAAATAAACATACAACCAAATAGTTTCTATGGCAAGGTACATACAAGGTCAAATATTGATTCGGAACAGGTCATTGAGAGCAGAATCCTACGGATCTTACCATACGGTAAGGGAGCAATTCCTGTGTAAATATTTCATGAACTAGAATAATACAACAAGGTTGTGCATATTAAAAATTTGACAAGTGAGACTCGAAATAATGAAAAACACTAGGCACTATAATATTTTGCAGTACAAATAATACGTTGACAAGAAATCACCATTTTATTTATCTTCTTATTTCCCAAACGTAGTTAATTATGGCAGATTTGTAATTTTGACTGATCTAGGATAGATGGAAGTATCCTGGTTTACTTATTCACTTATCGCTAACTTTTAGACTCGCTGTACCATAACTCTTTAGTAAAACCCTAGTCTAGTCTTGAATATGTTGTTAAGGAATTTCATCTGTATTATGTCCTAAATTTCCTTTTCAATAAATTTTCGCATTTATGTAACACAATCCTTTTATTCGTAAAATGTGTTTTATATCCCAGTATTTACTGAATCGTATTTCTGTATCTATTATGTCTTTTTACAGCAGTATATATGTTTTACTGTTTATTGTATCTTATTTCTGTATCTGTTATGTCTCTACATCATATCTAAAATAGGCAGCCCAATTTTTATTTAGGACTTAATTTATCTTTGAAAGTTTCAAATGCTGGATAGCAAAAGCAATGCAAGGTCAAATGTGGATTGGGCAAGTCATTGATAGGATAACCCAAGTCCTCCGGACCTCACAATATATAGTGGGAGCGATTGTTATTTAAGTCGTTCAAAGACTATAATACCTTGCCAAAGGCTGGGTAAATTTGAATATTGCATAAGTCAAAAATTAACATTGATAATCGAAATGAAGAATGCTGATTCTCTATATACAGGTATTTAAATAATAAAATTCGAATGAATTTAACAAATAACTAAATATTGGAACAAAATAAATGCTTTTGCTATATCATAATCATTAAATTATAAAGATTCTTTAGTTTGTCTTTTCAATATAATTTTTAGTTTAGAAGAGTTATTCCCCATCTATGATAAAATTAGCTAACATGATAAATCTATAAATATCCTGACATAGGAAACCCAAGTGTGATTTAAATAGACTTGTGCATTCTGTACCTTCAAGCTTGAAGTAACAAACTTGAAATTATGGAAAGACACTAGGCACAATAATATTTTGCTTTACGCAGAAGATGATGACAAGAAATCACCATGCATACACGTGTGGCCATAATTTGTAGAAAGATTTTAGATGGAAGAATGGATACAAATAACAATACAGTCAAACCTGTCTTAATGGTCTCGTGTATTAAGCAGTCACTTGCAGTATTCGACGTTCAATGACCGAATGTTTTGTAGAAATGATCTTTTAATAAGCATCCAGGTGTCTCATCATGTTCTTTTTCCACTTTATTTAGAATACTGATAAATACCTGTTCCAGCCATGCATGTGTCGGCTTAGACCAACAAGTAGGTCTCCGTTTTTCTGTTCGCTGTCAGAAAAAAATCGGAGACCTACTTGTTGGTCTAGTTTCGACAGGAAACACATCATTTGTTTCTCAGTTCGAGACAAATCAATATTTTGGTACATCTACATGGAATCATCTTATTTTATGACAATTGAAAAGAAATGAAGAAGTAGATACATTTAAAAGATGCATCACCATCTCTTCCATATCAAGATTTTGACTGAAATGAATTTTCTGTTCATCATAATTTATCAACACATCTTATATATTTGCAGCTATTTGTTATTTTTATTTTTGTGTATTTGTTGATGGAATTCTAATGATAATAAACAAACAACGCTAACAATTACAGAAATCTATTTTCTCTCCTTTCATCTTTGATAAATCTTCAATTCAACCTTATAGACGAATTGAGAACCTTCTGAAGATATAAATGAATCAATTCAGTATTTTCAATAGCAATTGATTCTTCCAAATATGTGTGTGTGATCATTATTTCAACCACACCACCCACTAACACTGCAATGCAGACATATTGCTGTTGTTCCGTCCCTTCATTAGTCCGTGACACTTCTCTGTAAACAAACTAGGTCAAACATAATTGAGCCAAAACAGATACAATGGGATATTTATATTCATCAACTGGGTTCGAGAAACGATTAGGTAGTGGGGACGTTTGACTTCTATTTCATTTCATGCACATTTCTCAATGTTCAGAACTTGTAATTTTTTGCCTGAAACCTTGTAAGCACATTTCGACAAAAATCAATTAAGGTGCATGCATGAAATCTGGTAAGCACTTTTGTATTGATACATAAATGACCTATATACATTTCAAGGAAATTATAACAGTTTTCCTATATTCTGGGGTAATTCTCCTATTTTCACGAGATAGTTTTCAAAAATAGTCCATAAATAAAGAGTGATAGTACGTTTAATCAACAAATACTTGCGGTAGAAATTATAACTTACCATGTCTGTTTGTGCATGTATATAACCATAAATTGATTCGATTCTCATCCAATCATTAAATGTGATAATCTTGTTGCTAAAGTTTAATTTTTGTTTACATATATACTGTTTTCCTCTGCAGTAGCTTACACAAACCGACGAAGATTTTTCTTCTTTGTCCAATATTACATCTTTCTAGGCTGCACATTTAAGCAGGACTCGAACTTATCGTAATTTTTACAAAGTTAAAGCCTTCTATTCCAGGGAAATGTTCTAATCTTGCGAGAGAAAGAATAAACTCCGAAACTTACAAGTTCAGTTACTTCCTATATGAAATTTCAAACAAAAGTTTTCTTTTGTTCACCTAGCTAGATTCATCCCTGTTTTATATTATGTACCAATATGAAAAGAATGATAAATATTGTCAATTTGTGGAGGAGGGTACGTACTTTTGCCTTCTGTGTTTTAGCTTTAAAGACCCAATATTAATTGATAAATAAAGTCACCCAGCCAAGCTGAGATGGACGAGGAAGCATTATGTAATTTGCAAGACTGTCTTTTGCAATTTGATAGAGGAACATATAAAACGTTTGATCGTTTGCCATGAAGAGATAAACAATTCCCAAAGGAATGATCTATTGAAGAATCTGAAGTATCCATTCACCGCATATCATTAGAAACATTGTCCAAAGAGGACTACGAAATAGAAGCAAGTATTAAAGAAACTTTACCAGATTTCATTCATGCACCTGAATTGACCTTTAAGGCAAAACATTACAAGTCCAGAATATTGAAAACTATGGAAATACTGAAAAAATAAGATAACTGTTTCCACAACCTAATAGTTTCTGGATCCTAATGAAGGAATATAAGTATCCCATTTTCTCTGCTTGTTTACAAGGAAGTGTCACGGACTGATTGAGGGGCGGAACAAAAGCAATATGGCTACATTTCAGTGTTAGTGGTGGGTGGTATGGTGCGTATTTTAATTTAAGTACTTCCTTATTTGTTTTCGATTTTCAAATAATAAGATAACTCTGGATAGAGGTATCAAACTTTGCTTTGTCCCGAACTGAAAAACAAACGTTGTGTTTCAAGCCAACATATCTACGGTTGCAACAGGATTTTATCAATATTCTAAATTAAGTGGATAAACATGATAAGACAATTTTCAATAATGTGTGGCAAGATTATGCCTTTATGTTGCTGTTGTTGCTGCTGTTGTTATTGTTGTTTGGAACATTGTAATTTCTGAATCGAATATGTCTTAGCGCTATAGCGAGTTCAAAGTGAATCGCTAAATCAATAAACTGTCACTCAAATGATCCTACAGTCGTTCATTTTAGATCATGTTAAACTTGTTTGGAAACCGTTCGTATGCACAAAAAAAAACAACCTCCAAGAATTCTAATTCTGTCACATATCCATTAGTTTCCAGTATAAATAGGAACCTATTTTAACCAGCAAAAAATAATCGTAGGTACTAATTTCGCACTTTAAAAAAGTTCAACTTCGGGAATGTACAGTAGACACTTAAGAACGAGTTAAAGATATTATTATGTAACAAAAAAGTTAATACCTTTAAAATATGCTTATAGTATCACATCGCATATTTCCAGTAGGTCAAACGAGAAACTGAATCCCGTTGCCTCTGCAACTTTAGAATTGGATATTAAATTTTGAATATCGTGATATCATATAATTCATAGCTGCCAACACTTTTTAGAAGAGCAGTTGTTTCAAAGATTTCGAAACATACTGCACTTCCTACTTGAAATACTCTCTTCCATCTAGCCAAGAGAAATCAAAAGAAGAAATCTGCTATAAGAATCTGTCACCTTTGGGAAGTGAGCAAAATGGCATTCAAAGACATGTGAATGCTTATTAAAGAATCATTTTGTACAATACATTGGGTCATAGAACTTTGAATATTGCAAGTGACTGCTTAATATTTTACCATTAAGATTGGTTTGACTTTACTGTTATTTGTATCCAGTTTTCCATCAAAACACTATCTGTAAATTATGGTGACCCGTGTATGATGGTGTTTTCGTGTTAGCATATTATAGATAAAGCAAAATATTATTGTGCCTAGAGTCTTTCCATAATTTGAAGTGGGTTTCCTATGTCAGGATATTTATAGATCTACCTCGTAAGCTTCTTTTATCACACATTGGGAACAACTCTGCTAAACTAAATTATAGTCAAAAGAGAAATGAATGAAACTTTATATTATTTAATGATTATGATATAGCACAAGCATTCATTTGGTTTCAATACTAAGTTACTTGTTTAATGTAGAATTTTATGATTTAAAATACTTGCACATAGAGAATCAACCTTCTTTATTTGAGCTGTGCATGTTAATTTTTGACTTGTGCAATATTCAAATATACCCAGCCTTGGTTTTGTATTCTAGTCCATGAACAAGTTAAATAACAATCAGTCCAGTAAAATATTATGAGGTCAGGAGGACATGGATTATCCTATCAATGACTTGCGCCAATCCACATTAGACCTTTCATTACTTTTTCTATTGAGCACTTGAAACTTTGAGAGGTAAATTCATTTTTTAAAACAAAATCTCCAATAAAATTTTGTATCTTCTTATTTGGCTGATTATTTTAGGTACGATGAAGATATAATAAACAGTACAATACAAATACTTCTGTAAATAAGGCATATCAGATGCAGAAATAAGATACAATAAACAGTAAGACATACATATTGCTGTAAATAAGGCAAAATAGATACAAAAATAAGATATAATAAATACTGAGATATAAAACACATGTTAGGACTAAAGGATTATGTTACATAAATGAGAAAATTTATTGAAAAGGAAATGTAACACATAAAACAGATGAAATTCCTCAAAATGGAGTTCAAGACTCGACTAGGGTTATACTAAAGTGCTATGGTGTCGCGGGTTTTGATTTTAGCGATGGGTGAATAAGTAAGAAAGACACCTTCTACATGAAACACTCTCTTCCATGTATCCAAGAGAAATCAAAATTACAAATCTGCCATAATTACCTACCTTTGAGAAATAAGAAGAAACATAACATGGTTGTTTCTTATTAGCATATTATTTGTACAGCAAAATATTACAGTGACTAGTGTTTTTTATTATTTTAAGTCTCTTACTAAAAGTTCAATGTCCAATATGAATCAGTCTATTTAAAGTACACTCTGGTTCCCATGTATTATTATAAAACTGAAAGGTATGAACTTTTATACAACTGACTAAATTATTTCAAATCTGCTACTACAAATTGAATGATACTAAAGAGCAGTGTAATGATTTCGTTCAAATCATTGTGGAATATCGTGCAAAATATATGCAATTATTAACATAAATTAAAAGAATACTTTCTGAGATAACTATAAGTAACACGTAAAATGGAAGAAGTGGTAAACATGTTGAAAGGATGGTGTGGAAGTTGAAGAAAGAAATATTCAAAAGTAGAGACGTTTCATCTTTATGTATCAACATATTTTCAGATTCTTTACTCTTGTAAATTATATACTAGCAATGACTCAATTTTGTTATCTAACAGTGTTCCTTCGTGTTTACTTTAATGTCTCTAACTGCATGTTACTGCACCTCTATTACGTAAAAAAATTGCCCAAGGCTTTATGTGACATATTAGTTTAATCTTTATGAGTTTCTGGATCAGTATTTATTGTATCTTATTTCTGTATTTGTGTGTTTGTGTGTATGTTTGTGTGATTTGGATTTGTAAGATAGCTTTAACAATTTTTCAGTCATGCCGCTACGATGTCTGCAATGTGGCAGTTTATAGTGTTGTCTAGCATTGGGGCATCATGACACAGACATGTAGCATGATATCCCACCCAGTCACCAGGATGACCAGTCCTAACACTAATCACTTAATGCTAAGCGCCAAGCCAGGCAGCTGTTAGTACCATTGTTGTAGGTCTTTCGGATCATCCCGCCGTGGATTGAACCCACGAACTCCCGCATCCGAAGCGAAGGCTCTAACCACTAGGCCAGCAGACGGTCTTCTGTATTTGTAGCGTCTTTTCTTTTCTTTACATCTATTATCTGATTCAATTGTATATTCTTGATAACCAAAGAAATACATGTTTTGCGCTGATTCGTTTAAAAACGTAAGGTTTTATTTCCAAAAATCGGTGCAAGGTCAAATGTGGATTGGGAATAGTCAATTGATAGGATAACCCAAGTCCTCCGGACCTCACAACATAATACGAGATCAATTTCTATTTAAACCCTTCATAACTTAAATAGCTCACGAATGGGTGGTAATATTTGAATAATACACCTGGGACACATTATCATTTAAAGGCGAAAGAATAAAGAAGCGATTCTGTCTGTACAGCTATTTCATGGTTAAGAAAAGTATTAATCATCAAAAAAGTTACAATATGTTGTTATTTTATTTATAATTATGAGTGATTTTGCTACATCATAGAATTCTAAAGTATCTTATGTTATCTTTCAAATTGAATTTACTTTAGAAGAGTTATTTCCCGTGCCTCCTAAATTAATAGTTGACCGGAAAGCTCTATAAATATCCTGAAATATTAAACCCGTGTGATTTAACTAGAAAGGTTTCTGTACGTTCAACTTTGCAAATATTATAATTTTAGCTGCTAGTAGTAGGTTACTTATTATATTAGAAACTTATGGAAATCATAGAAATCCAAATTTCTTGGAGAGTTATATCTGTATAGGTACGGTTTCCAATCTTATTTAAGATCATCTTCAAATAGCGACTTTATAGTCATTTTCAGACAACTAAAGTCCTTACTGAAGCTTTCATTTAAATTCAGTCACATGTTTAACAAGATAAACAACTTTAAAAAAGTGTCAGAATTCTTTGCTGAGACCTGAATTACATACATATCCAGGTATTATTTTTATATTGTGTCATTTCTATTAAGTCCTGTACGTTTCCTTTGAAATAAGTTTTCTTTGAAGTATGTAGGAAATATATCTCTTGTGATATTCATAAGATGTTCTGCTTAATACCATTAAATCGGTCCAACACGTTAAGGGCTCCGATGTAGGTCCGTGATCAGTAGCGTATCGAGGGTACTTAGCGCTCGGGGACAAAACATAAACTTGGCGGCCCCGGTACTTAGCGCCCGGGGACAAAACATAAACTTGGCGCCCCCTTCGAGTGCATCTGAGATAAGGAATAGTTGTATTTTCCTCATTATGGCGCCCCTGGCACATTGCGCCCAGTGACAACTGCCCCCCCCCCCCGCCCTCCCCAAGGTACGCCACTGTCCGTCATTACAAATCGGCTGTTAAGTTTTGCCTTCATTGAAAGTAGATCAAGGAAACAAGATTCTGTGATATTTGACTTACTTGAATTGATTTTGATTGGAACGTTTAATTTTGAACTCAGATAGTAATTTTTAATTGGATAATCTATTTATTGGTTAATCTTTAACGAAATTTTAATTTCATGTTTGTTGCCTGCTTCAAAATCTCGATGCGGCAGAATTCCATTGAAAGAAACGGGTGCGGGTGGAGGTTGAGGGGATATATAAACTTTGTTGGGTAATCCTTGTGTATCAGCATATGCTTGTATTCTCTATTAACCGTTATACTCATAGTGTTTCTTGCAGTTTACTCTAATGTAGATAACTGTATATGTTATATTACTTACATTGCTTATTGATGTGCCAAAATTCTCAAGTAATGTATTCCTTACGTCATAAAAGCGTCTTATATGTCAGTGTAGTGTTAATTATATCTATTTTATACATCTCGTATATTGCATCTTATATCTTATTTACATTTATTATATCTAAATAAATAAATAAACATACAACCAAATAGTTTCTATGGCAAGGTACATACAAGGTCAAATATTGATTCGGAACAGGTCATTGAGAGCAGAATCCTACGGATCTTACCATACGGTAAGGGAGCAATTCCTGTGTAAATATTTCATGAACTAGAATAATACAACAAGGTTGTGCATATTAAAAATTTGACAAGTGAGACTCGAAATAATGAAAAACACTAGGCACTATAATATTTTGCAGTACAAATAATACGTTGACAAGAAATCACCATTTTATTTATCTTCTTATTTCCCAAACGTAGTTAATTATGACAAATTTGTAATTTTGACTGATCTAGGATAGATGGAAGTATCCTGGTTTACTTATTCACTTATCGCTAACTTTTAGACTCGCTGTACCATAACTCTTTAGTAAAACCCTAGTCTAGTCTTGAATATGTTGTTAAGGAATTTCATCTGTATTATGTCCTAAATTTTCTTTTCAATAAATTTTCGCATTTATGTAACACAATCCTTTTATTCGTAAAATGTGTTTTATATCCCAGTATTTACTGAATCGTATTTCTGTATCTATTATGTCTTTTTACAGCAGTATATATGTTTTACTGTTTATTGTATCTTATTTCTGTATCTGTTATGTCTCTACATCATATCTAAAACAGGCAGCCCAATTTTTATTTAGGACTTAATTTATCATTGAAAGTTTCAAATGCTGGATAGCAAAAGCAATGCAAGGTCAAATGTGGATTGGGCAAGTCATTGATAGGATAACCCAAGTCCTCCGGACCTCACAATACATAGAGGGAGCGATTGTTATTTAAGTCGTTCAAAGACTATAATACCTTGCCAAAGGCTGGGTAAATTTGAATATTGCATAAGTCAAAAATTAACATTGATAATCGAAATGAAGAATGCTGATTCTCTATATACAGGTATTTAAATAATAAAATTCGAATGAATTTAACAAATAATTAAATATTGGAACAAAATAAATGCTTTTGCTATATCATAATCATTAAATTATAAAGATTCTTTAGTTTGTCTTTTCAATATAATTTTTAGTTTAGAAGAGTTATTCCCCATCTATGATAAAATTAGCTAACATGATAAATCTATAAATATCCTGACATAGGAAACCCAAGTGTGATTTAAATAGACTTGTGCATTCTGTACCTTCAGCTTGAAGTAACAAACTTGAAATTATGGAAAGACACTAGGCACAATAATATTTTGCTTTACGCAGAAGATGATGACAAGAAATCACCATGCATACACGTGTGGCCATAATTTGTAGAAAGATTTTAGATGAAAGAATGGATACAAATAACAATACAGTCAAACCTGTCTTAATGGTCTCGTGTATTAAGCAGTCACTTGCAGTATTCGACGTTCAATGACCGAATGTTTTGTAGAAATGATCTTTTAATAAGCATCCAATTGTCTCATCATGTTCTTTTTCCACTTTATTTAGAATACTGATAAATACCTGTTCCAGCCATGCATGTGTCGGCTTAGACCAACAAGTAGGTCTCCGTTTTTCTGTTTGCTGTCAGAAAAAAATCGGAGACCTACTTGTTGGTCTAGTTTCGACAGGAAACACATCATTTGTTTCTCAGTTCGAGACAAATCAATATTTTGGTACATCTACATGGAATCATCTTATTTTATGACAATTGAAAAGAAATGAAGAAGTAGATACATTTAAAAGATGCATCACCATCTCTTCCATATCAAGATTTTGACTGAAATGAATTTTCTGTTCATCATAATTTATCAACACATCTTATATATTTGCAGCTATTTGTTATTTTTATTTTTGTGTATTTGTTGATGGAATTCTAATGATAATAAACAAACAACGCTAACAATTACAGAAATCTATTTTCTCTCCTTTCATCTTTGATAAATCTTCAATTCAACCTTATAGACGAATTGAGAACCTTCTAAAGATATAAATGAATCAATTCAGTATTTTCAATAGCAATTGATTCTTCCAAATATGTGTGTGTGATCATTATTTCAACCATACCACCCACTAACATTGCAATGCAGACATATTGCTGTTGTTTCTTCCCTTCATTAGTCCGTGACACTTCCCTGTAAACAAACTAGGTCAAACATAATTGAGCCAAAACAGATACAATAGGATATTTATATTCATCAACTGGGTTCGAGAAACGATTAGGTTGTGGGGACGTTTAACTTCTATTTCATTTCATACGCATTTCTCAATGTTCAGAACTTGTAATTTTTTGCCTGAAACCTTGTAAGCACATTTCGACAAAAATCAATTAAGGTGCATGCATGAAATCTGGTAAGCACTTTTGTATTGATACATAAATGACCTATATACATTTCAAGGAAATTATAACAGTTTTCCTATATTCTGGGGGCAATTCTCCTATTTTCACGAGATAGTTTTCAAAAATATTCCATAAATAAAGAGTGATAGTACGTTTAATCAACAAATACTTGCGGTAGAAATTATAACTTACCATGTCTGTTTGTGCATGTATATAACCATAAATTGATTCGATTCTCATCCAATCATTAAATGTGATAATCTTGTTGCTAAAGTTTAATTTTTTTTACATATATGCTGTTTTCCTCTGCAGTAGCTTACACAAACCGACGAAGATTTTTCTTCTTTGTCCAATATTACATCTTTCTAGGCTGCACATTTAAGCAGGACTCGAACTTATCGTAATATTTACAAAGTTAAAGCCTTCTATTCCAGGGAAATGTTCTAATCTTGCGAGAGAAAGAATATACTCCGAAACTTACAAGATCAGTTACTTCCTATATGAAATTTCAAACAAAAGTTTTCTTTTGTTCACCTTGCTAGATTCATCCCTGTATTATATTATATACCAATATGAAAAGAATGATAAATATTGTCAATTTGTGGAGGAGGGTACGTACTTTTGCCTTCTGTGTTTTAGCTTTAAAGACCCAATATTAATTGATAAATAAAGTCACCCAGCCAAGCTGACATGGACGAGGAAGCATTATGTAATTTGCAAGACTGTTTTTGCAATTTGATAGAGGAACATATAAAACGTTTGATCGTTTGCCATTAAGAGATAAACAATTCCCAAAGGAATGATCTATTGAAGAATCTGAAGTATCCATTCACCGCATATCATTAGAAACATTGTCCAAAGAGGACTACGAAATAGAAGCAAGTATTAAAAAAACTTTACCAGATTTCATTCATGCACCTGAATTGACCTTTAAGGCAAAACATTACAAGTCCAGAATATTGAAAACTATGGAAATACTGAAAAAATAAGATAACTGTTTCCACAACCTAATAGTTCTGGCTCCTAATGAAGGAATATAAGTATCCCATTTTCTCTGCTTGTTTACAAGGAAGTGTCACGGACTGATTGAGGGGCGGAACAAAAGCAATATGGCTACATTGCAGTGTTAGTGGTGGGTGGTATGGTGCGTATTTTAATTTAAGTACTTCCTTATTTGTTTTCGATTTTCAAATAATAAGATAACTCTGGGTAGAGGTATCAAACTTTGCTTTGCCCCGAACTGAAAAACAAACGTTGTGTTTCAAGCCAACATATCTACGGTTGCAACAGGATTTTATCAATATTCTAAATTAAGTGGATAAACATGATAAGACAATTTTCAATAATGTGTGGCAAGATTATGCCTTTATGTTGCTGCTGTTGTTATTGTTGTTTGGAACATTGTAATTTCTGAATCGAATATGTCTTAGCGTTATAGCGAGTTCAAAGTGACTCGCTAAATCAATAAACTGTCACTCAAATGATCCTACAGTCGTTCCTTTTAGATCATGTTAAACTTGTTTGGAAACCGTTCGTATGCACAAAAAAAAAAAAAAATTTACCTCCAAGAATTCTGATTCTGTCACATATCCATTAGTTTCCAGTATAAATAGGAACCTATTTTAACCAGCAAAAAATAATCGTAGGTACTAATTTCACACTTTAACAAAGTTCAGCTTCGGGAATGTACTGTAGACATTTAAGAACGAGTTAAAGATATTATTATGTAACAAAAAAGTTAATACCTTTAAAATATGCTTATAGTATGACATCGCATATTTCCAGTAGGTCAAACGAGAAATTGAATCCCGTTGCCTCTGCAACTTTAGAATTGGATATTAAGTTTTGAATATCGTGATATCATATAATTCATAGCTGCCAACACTTTTTAGAAGAGTAGTTGTTTCAAAGATTTCGAAACATACTGCACTTCCTACTTGAAATATTCTCTTCCATCTAGCCAAGAGAAATCAAAAGAAGAAATCTGCCATAACAATCTGTCACCTTTGGGAAGTGAGCCAAATGGCATTCAAAGACACGTGAATGCTTATTAAAGAATCATTTTGTACAATACATTGGGTCATAGAACTTTGAATATTGCAAGTGACTGCTTAATATTTTACCATTAAGATTGGTTTGACTTTACTGTTATTTGTATCCAGTTTTCCGTCAAAACACTATCTGTAAATTATGGTGACCCGTGTATGATGGTGTTTTCGTGTCAGCATATTATAGATAAAGCAAAATATTATTGTGCCTAGAGTCTTTCCATAATTTGAAGTGGGTTTCCTATGTCAGGATATTTATATATCTACCTCGTAAGCTTCTTTTATCACACATTGGGAACAACTCTGCTAAACTAAATTATATTCAAAAGAGAAATGAATGAAACTTTATATTATTAATGATTATGATATAGCACAAGCATTCATTTGCTTTCAATACTAAGTTACTTGTTTAATGTAGAATTTTATGATTTAAAATACTTGCACAGAGAGAATCAACCTTCTTTATTTGAGTTGTGAATGTTAATTTTTGACTTGTGCAATATTCAAATATACCCAGCCTTGGTTTTGTATTCTAGTCCATGAACAAGTTAAATAACAATCAGTCCAGTAAAATAATATGAGGTCAGGAGGACATGGATTATCCTATCAATGACTTGCGCCAATCCACATTAGACCATTCATTACTTTTTCTATTGAGCACTTGAAACTTTGAGAGGTAAATTCATTTTTTAAAACAAAATCTCCAATAAAATTTTGTATCTTCTTATTTGGCTGATTATTTTAGGTACGATGAAGATATAATAAACAGTACGATACAAATACTTCTGTAAATAAGGCATATCAGATGCAGAAATAAGATACAATAAACAGTAAGACATACATATTGCTGTAAATAAGGCAAAATAGATACAAAAATAAGATATAATAAATACTGGGATATAAAACACATGTTAGGACTAAAGGATTATGTTACATAAATGAGAAAATTTATTGAAAAGGAAATGTAACATATAAAACAGATGAAATTACTCAAAATGGAGTTCAAGACTCGACTAGGGTTATACTAAAGTGCTATGGTGTCGCGGGTTTTGATTTTAGCGATGGGTGAATAAGTAAGAAAGACACCTTCTACATGAAACACTCTCTTCCATGTATCCAAGAGAAATCAAAATGACAAATCTGCCATAATTACCTACCTTTGAGAAATAAGAAGAAACATAAAATGGTTGTTTCTTATCAGCATATTATTTGTACAGCAAAATACTACAGTGACTAGTGTTTTTTCTTATTTTAAGTCTCTTACTAAAAGTTCAATGTCCAATGTGAATCAGTCTATTTAAAGTACACTCTGGTTCCCATGTATTATTATAAAACTGAAAGGTATGAACTTTTATACAACTCACTAAATTATTTCAAATCTGCTGCTACAAATTGAATGATACTAAACAGCAGTGTAATGATTTCGTTCAAATCATTGTGGAATATCGTGCAAAATATATGCAATTATTAACATAAATTAAAAGAATAC
>JAECUM010036076.1:0-28085 GCA_016617855.1 Megalonaias nervosa
CCTGCGGGAGCCCATGAATTCATTCCATTAAAGTTTTTTTCCTACACTTTTACGCACTTTCTCAGTCAGTTTATCCAGTTATTAAATACCATTTTGTATTTACTTTTGAGTATATTGTTCATAAGCTGACAACACGTTCTTCCAATCGCATGCAAATCTTTGATAACAGGATTCAGCCAAAACTCACTTGGAGATAAATCAGGGCTATACAGAGGATGTGGCAAAGTTTGGATGCTGTGCTCCTTCAGGAAGTTTGTCACGACGACGGATTTATGCGCCGGTGCGTTCTAATGAAGTAGATGGATACGTCAGGTACCAACGCGCGCAGAACTGTGGTTCTCTAGTGTACCACAACTTTTGGCAACACTATGGAGGACGAAAAATGTCCAGTAATACTGTCAGGCACAGGTACGTGGACGACTGGGCCGTATGCATCGAACAAAATGCGTATAAAACTATTTCGACAGTCCGAATATGTCGATCGATTTGTGGTCTCTGCTTGTTTTCTCCTGTCCAACCTTTATATCGAATCGGGTTACAAAAAGTAAATCCGTGTTTCACCACCTGTGAACTATCTAATTCAAACGCCTCAGGTCACTTTTTTCATATTTGGTGAGTAGCCATCCAACCCAAGTCTGTTTCTCATCAGCCGTCAACAAATGTGGGACCCATCTTGCGCAAGCCTTTCTGAGCTTCAAATGGCTCATCAATATCAAAAACAGCCGACTAATAATTATAGGTTACTGCATTTATATGGGAAAATATGAACGAGTTTTTCGGATGGCTATACTGCACGACCTTGGGAGTGCAGTATATCCATCCGACAAAATGAGTTCATATTTTCTCATACAAATGCAGTAACCTTTTTATTATATGCTCATTTTCTTATTCTACCCAAGGCTTAAATATATAAGCAAAATTGCGCTACAAGAAACAAAGTAACTGAATGTATGCCGTATTCCAAACTAAATACACAAGCGTAGATGCATCATTACACAACAACATTATTAATACGCACGTAACTCCTCCCAGATAAATTTGAAGTTGGTCGCGGGCTAGACGTAAGTTTCGAAAGAAAATGGCGTTTGGTCTACTTAAAATTGAAATTTGGAGTCATATTGTGAATGAATGCTCATTGCAACAACTTTTCCAGTTGATTTGGAATGAATACGTTTTGGTATTTTTGTCGATTCGACGCAATTTCGTGATTATGGTCTGGATTTAGTAACTTACATCGGATTCCAGCAGCGTCTGTGCCAATTCTACATGAAATACATCGTATTGAAACAGCGAGGCAGAAGTGTGTTGACATCGGCATCCGTGTTTCTGTTCTGTCATTGAATGATTCAGATCATAATGTGGGAAAAATATGAAGTCTTTCAATTGCAATTATCGAAAAGACGCTGTGGAATTTAATGTTTATTTCATTTT
The DNA here is from genome assembly GCA_016617855.1 of Megalonaias nervosa. Lineage (NCBI taxonomy): Eukaryota > Metazoa > Mollusca > Bivalvia > Unionida > Unionidae > Megalonaias > Megalonaias nervosa. Next base: position 1,432 of record JAECUM010036076.1, read on the forward strand.
GAGTGTAGTAAGGAGGATGTAACTGCACTTGGAGTGTACTCGAAATTACAATACAATTTCGAAATGTGTAATCAACCTTGAGAACCCATGACATGGCTCATAAATCGGATTTTGCAGAACTAAGAAAGTACATTTTGAGGAAATTCAGGATGTAAAATTGTAAGTATATTTTTGCCATTTTTATTACCAGCTAAAGAAGACAGTTTATGGCTTATAACTTGCATGTTATTTGTGAGGACCCTGTATGGTGTCTATAGCTAGCGTAAATCTGAAACATTGTGTCAAAAACGTTAACGCGGAATGTGCCAAAGCTGCTGATATGTGGCAGTCCATGAAACATTTGCTGGTATGTGGCAGTCTATGAAACATCTGCTTTAGTTCATTCAGAAACAAATTGTTTGTTTACAATAGAAAGTAGTTCCTTTATTCGCGTGAATTCAGTATGAATTAAGCGCGCGGGTACAATATCGGAAAATATAGAACGATTCTGACAGTGTAAAGTTAACGGAGAAAAAATGAGCATATAATAATACCCGTGATGATAGAAATATCTTCCACTCTGTATCAGTCATCTGCATCAATTGCCCTCTTCACAGCAGCCACTTCCCTCTCATCAATTGCATAATACGGTCTTCCAGAACTTGGGTCATCTTCCATGGATTTGCGAACATCTTTAAAACAACGAAATCATGTCAAAATTGTAGGGAATTTGGATCCGTAAACTTGATAAAAGTCTGCGTTGATATCAATGAGAGAGTACACTAAACGCATCCAGATTGTATAGCACGCTATTCCGACAGTTTTAGGTTACTGCCATATACTTATGTGATGTACGACGCTTATATCTGCAGCTAGCCGGTTTGTCACATGTGCAGCTGCAGATCATGTTCAAAAAGTTATTCTTTCCCTTCGAACAGTATTAAATTTATTGACAGGTTGAAAACAAAATAAAAATGTTATAACATATTATTCAGAATGTGCCATATACCCCTCGTAAGCATATGTAATTACGATGGAACAGGAGAGCGTAGGAATGTATAACTTGCAAGCTAATAAACAGACATATGTCATATCATACAAGTATAAGAGGGTTTATAGATTGTAAGGGTCATTTTGTAAATAACATATTCAATTCTAAGTTTCTTTATGATTGTGGGTTTGTAATTTAAGACGAGGTCATTTTAGTAATCACATCACATAGTTTCAACATAGTGAGATGTACTCTATCGAAGTAAACATATTGATAAGATTTGAGTTCAGGTTGTGGATTGTCTTGAAAGTCAAGGATGACTTAAGTCTTGATTGGCTACCTGCTAAAGTATTTTACATTATTTACGAGTTGGAATGATCTAGAATGAATATATCGACTTTCATCCGTTTCTGTATTACATCTTAGTTTTTTATATCAGGACAGATTAACTGAAAATTATCTAATCTTAACATGAACATCAGTCTTAAAGAAGTAATTTAGATCATTTGAGAGGACAGAATTAATTTATTTAAATTATTCATTGGAATTATAAAGTCCTCAGAATTTAGGATTTCGTACCTGTTTTGGAATTCATTTAAAGACATTTTGGATTATATCATTGTGATACATCAAGACTATTTGCAAATCAGCACAATAGATTGAAATTAATTCGGAACACCACTGGAACTCATTTGGATGTTCGATACTTGCATTTGCGATAGAACTTTAGGACTTTTAATTTTTCACTTTTTAATTTAGGGAATAAATTGTATTTTTAATTTTACAAATGGTTTTCGCTCTCTTCCTTTCTGTTACTTAGTTGTATGTGATTGCTACCGGGACACACACACACACACACACACACACACACATATATATATATATATATATATATATATATATATATATATATATATATATATATATATATATATATATATACCTTGTAGACAAAAGGTTTGTATTTCAAGGTTTTACATATAAAAAAAACAACAAACTAAGTCGTTCTTCATAAATTAGAATGTGAATCCATTAAGTTATGTTCCACTCCTTTATACAGCAAAAGAAATAAAGTGCCAGGATATTCTGGGAATCTTCTACAGTGCCGTTGGGATCACCCTGATGATTGTTGGCATAGTCGGGTTTACATCCGTGTCCTACATTGAGGTTGACTTCTACATATTTGCACTGACCTCAGGATTCATGGTAAGTCTCTATGCATTAAATCCGGATATGGCGGTCTAGAAAATCACACTGTTCGGGACATTGTAACTGAAGCAAGATCAACATCTGGGTAGTAGTTTGAACCCTCGGCCCGCTCTGCACTTTGCAGTCCGCGTGTTGTATAATAATCGTTCATAAAGTGTGTTTTCACCCTTCAAGCCAATCTGATTGATATCACATGTCCACATTTCTGCGTGGAGGTCTGATGGACACCAAGAAGGGGTCATGTTCTATTGACCTCGAAATTTACTAATCAATACACAACTTCCAAATTTTTATTCATGTCACACACGTCTTTCGGAAGATATCGTTATTAACGATATCTGTCCCTAACACGAATTTGTTACAGGGCTACGAAAAATAAGTGGACTGAGAATTAAAATAGTTACCCAAACATGAACGTCTATTGGTGTATGTCAGATATGTGGAGATCTGATTTTAATCAGATTTCCCTTCGAATTTTTCTTTTTGAATCTTTATTTATCATAATTATAAAGCAGTAACAGATTTTTTTGTGTGTGTGTGAAGGTACTTTGTTAAAAAAATATAAAGAACACACCCTCTGTGAAGCAGCTGCAGCAACGACATGGCACATGAAGAGAACTACGCACGGTCGAACGCACAAAGTGAATCCTTCTACTGCCTGTTTCTTAAAGCAAACATTAAAAAGAGTCATAAAAGGCGACCGAAACTCCAAGTTTCGAGTATTCAAATTAGGTTCCACAGACTGACGTTACTACCACTGAATCTTGCACCCGTACACGTTTAGTTGCGCAAACGATAAGCTAAATACAATTTGAAATAACTTCTAAATATCGAATCAAGGCAAGAACGACTACTACAACCACTACACCTGCGTGGCAAGTACCATTTGAGTCTGTGTCAAGAAAACGAAGGAGTCTCAGGGTTTATTCATACAGTAGCTTACTAACGGGTGGGTGGGGGTGGGGTGAGGCGGTTGCCCTGGGAGCCAGAGGTCTTGGGGCCCCATAACAGCTGATAAAAATTAAATTGCAGGAAAATCATTGGCGGGCCATCATCGTCGCCGCGGGCGCCATTTACCCTTAATACGCCACTGTATTCATGTACATTCAGAACACACATACATCTTCAATGATGGTACGCGACGCCCATATCTGTCAAGGAGCAAACCCTATCTAATATTGTCGCTACCACGGGATCAGTTATTAATTAGAACTAGCATATAGACAACGATAACATACAGCTAATAAAATGACACGTAAAAACTGCTTTAAAAATTATAATCTGAAGAAGTTTATATTTTCTTATTTGTATGGATGCTACAATTTGATTGAGAAATATTACCTGGACCGCAGTTTCAAATGCACGGCGTTGTATTTTGATATAACAAGTCTATGTGTTCATTCAAAGTCAGTTTTTTTGCTTGTCATCCGTCAGTTCCATAACTACTGTCACGGATATTCGAAATATTTTTGACGAATCAAAACATATGTCGGTTGAATTAGTGGTTCATGGCCCTTAAATATATGTAATTACTTGCAAGTAGCATTTCTAGCTTGAGTAACTATTTGTCAAAAAGATAAATACTGTCACGTGTTGGTTCAGGTTAAATTTCCAGCGCATCTGCATATAGTAAGTTAGCAGCCCTCTTACTGACATCTTGAACTAATTGTAATTTACTGACGTACCGATTACAGAAAGTCTAATAACAGATGAAGTCTCCGTAGAAATTATTACTGTCAGAATAATAACATATGCCAAGAAACTATATATCTGTCCAATTATATAGATAATAGAAACTCTAGATGGAAACTCTGCATGAGAAAAAATTGGATTTCTGTTAATCTTAATGTACTGTGTTTGTCAATAAATAAGAGAAATATTTGCGTAGTACAAGCCTACCACCTGTATTAACAATTCTGAAATAACAACACAAATAGTGGATTAATCTTGCCACATCTCAAGGAAACGCAAATAGTTTAATACCGTAGATCCCGAGAGATGTACTGACACTATTACACTTATTTAACCGAGCATGCCCGCGTCTTTTGGTGAAAAACTACACCGCAACATTCAAGCCTACTATATTTGTTTTAAAACTAAATATTTATAACCAATAACCTGTTGAAATGTGTTCCCAAGACTTTCCAAGATTCACTTTGAGAAATTCTATGATGACGAAATCAGACTCTTGTAAGGCAAGATGAAGGACAAGACGTGTGTAAACCACACCGTTTTCACCTACCGGAACCTGGCATCAAGTCAACCTGTTAACTGTTATAACGGTGAAGTGCAGCGATTAATCAACATGGAACAATTTCAGCATTCAATTTGAAGGTTATCCTATTACCATCAACTAAAGATCTTTTGACAGGTTTCTGTCTAACTTAAGGCGTAAATATAACTGGTATCAGTTGATGTGGAATTTCCCTTTTTGCCCAACAATTAGGCCAACAAGGTGTTCTCCACCTTTTAGTTTTCTTCTGACATTGCTAGAGGCGGAATCCAGCTGTGCGAGGTACGATTTGTGCTGGAGTGTCAGCGTTTTGATCAGGCGGATTAAGGGGCCGCTCGCTGGTAATTAATACATTTATTTCGACTGTATGTGGACGTTAAGTAAAATCCCTCTTCTTTTAAGCCATAGCATTAAATCCTTCAGAACACTCACTATTTTAGTATTAATCCCTGTCAGAACAGAACACCTGTGTATCCATCGGTTATTGACCTGAAATTTCAATTGCGGACGCGTGCGTGATGGCAGCATCATCCCAAGGCAAAAGGAACGCGTGGAAACCGTCTAGTGAGGACTATCTCACTAAGAACTGTCTAATGCTTGGAAGAGAGCTGATGTTACTACCTACACTTTTGTCAATAAAATAAACACAGTTTAGCAAACTCATTATTTACCTTACTTTTGTGTGCCGAAATATTATGCATTGCTTTCATTTTAATTTTATAAAGTAACTTTTGAGCCAATCATCTTTAGCCGATGACGTGTGTGCTGCAAAGGCGTTAGTCACTATATAACAAAAATGATTACAATACATGAAATTTGGATTTTTAGAAAAATATCGCAAATAATGACTCTACTAGGGTCAGGTGTACAACTGAGCGTTTTTAAGTTTGCAACCCTAATCCTTTTGGTCGTAAGATAAACATGGTCCAGTGTCTGAACTGATCATAGCAGTAATCTGAGGAACTTTTATTTCTCGAGTTGAATGTTTCTTTTCCTTCAGGCTATTTTTTTTTTTTTTCAACATTACCTTTGTGTCAGCCATCTGTAGATTTAATCCTAAGATCTTGTTTCGTAGAGGAAAGCCTCTTAGCCTCTCGTTATGGGAGCACGTCTTTAACACATTAAGACTTTGGTACTAAAAATGTAGCCGTATCTGCTTCACAGAGTATGTTTTCTCGATATAATATAATTATTTAATCTTGATGTCTAAAGGCACAAGGACTACTGAACATCATAAATTGTTAACTAACATACACATACTGCAAATTATAAATATAATCTAGGTTTTATGTAGAGAAACTGGTGAAAAGTTTTTATTTGCTGCTTTGTGTTTACTAGTGGATTTTGAGAGAATTATTACAAATATTTTATCATTGTATACCAGTTTGAGTTGGTGCGCCTGAGAAATATCGACGCTCCGACGTAAAGAAAACATTAAAATAGTTCCAATCTGGGTATGTGATACGGAAATACGGACTTAACATATGCATCGAACACCAGATCATGCAAGTGAAATTAAACGGTTATGTAATAAGATAATTTAATGTAACGTAATGCAATGCAATATTATTCAGATGTAGAGATGAGAATGAAGTCTAATGACCCATCATATTGACCTCCGCTTCGCAAAATTCAGTATGAAGTTTACTGGTTCATACATCTTATTCTTAAAAAGGTATATAACTGTTTGTTATATGATTCAGAGAACAAATATTACAAAATTCTTTGACGTTTTTAACATCATAAACACGCGACATTAAAAATGGCCATGCAGTATGAATTATTATCACATATCACGTGACATTATGCCATCCAATGAAAAACCATCTCTCCGTGAAATAGTATAATAAAACATAATATGATGCGAGAATCTGATAAATACCACGTTTTATAATGCTTCTACGAAAATTCACTAAAGAATCTTTTGTCGTGTTGAAATTTTGATTAGATTTTCTTATTTTCAGTGTTTATGTGTTGGTATCATGTGGACGTGCTATACACAAGTACTTACTCTAGAGCAGTCACGATCATACTTGGTAAGAAGGTTGCTTTGATACATGTTTGTGGCCGTTGATTTGTCTGTGTTATTGAATGCATGTGCGCATGTCCATGTTTCTGTTAATTTATATTCACACATCAAACGTCATTAAATTTTTCGTGAAAGTAGAAAAAGGTCCACTTAATCTTGACCGTAGGATTGCTAATTTTAAAGTTTCATTTTAATCATAATCTGTTCACACCTTTTGATATAACTGAAAGGTTGTGGCATTTATATTAAAACAGTTGGAAAGACATTGGAAGCGAACCTTTATCAGTATGGAATTAAAAGAATGACCTGATTATATCAATCATGGGTAATATTCTATGCCTACATGTATAATGTATTAGGCACACGCACAAACACACGCACAGTGATATGAAACATTTCTTTCCATTTCAGGTGCGGGTCATTTTGTTATTAAATACATTAGCTTTTCTGCTGGTGATCCCTGGTGCAGTACTATCAGGGAATGCCATCAAATATGGTTGTCGTGCTGATGCATATAATCAATGCAACTTAGACCTCAATAAGGAAAAGAACTACAATCTGGTCGTGACATCCATGGTATTGTTTTGTGTGATGCTGCTTCCCTTATTTTTCTTCTGCGCTCTGTTCTTTGTTGTGATCATAGCTTACATTGCGGATTATTGCTCGTCATCCTCTGATACAGACCTAAGAAACGAAGGGGCCGCATCCGGAAGACAGAGATCACGTGGTCAGAATCAACGTGGAACTGTTATACACGAACTCGTGCGTTCTGCCGATTATAACAGTGCGACACATTATGGACGACCGCCCCCTGCATACAACACTATAGTTGCTGTTGAGAACCCCGTGCCCCCACACGAAAGGCAAAGAACTATATTTAGCCCTCCACCAACTTACAGCTCTCTCGGTTTTGTGAATCATATATAGAAAGCCTGTTTTATTGCTGTAGGCGGCAGTTACACAGTTAATATGGATGCTGTAAAGCTTGTTATTGCTTCTTTAATTTTTTTTTTTGGGGGGGGGAATAAGTTACTATAAGACAGTTATGCTTAGCCAAGAGTCTTCATGAAACAATTAATGTATTCAAAGAAAGGTTAAAAAAAAATAATGATGACATCATCAACCTTTGTTTGCTTCGTCATCTTTACAAATTACAACCTCTTCCACTGTCGTCGTCATCTTCACAATCGCCCTCGCCACCCCACTAATTGGCATCTGGTCCAAGGTTACAAAAACAACACATGTGAAGCTTGTTTTGATAGATTCTATTTCACACACAAAAACATAAATTCTACATGTATGTATTCCTAAGAAGACTTGCAAATGGTAGGCATGTTTGTTCACCTACCCACCCTTCCTTGGACAAGTGACATACCACAGGTACAAACAAAGGATATTTCGTTGTACTGTGTGCTGCCAAACTCTCACGTTTTTAAGTCTGCATTGGCCGTCTAATAGAAAAATTTTAAATAAAAATTGGTTCCGAGTTGCAGGGCTATTATAGGAGGTTATATATTCTAATTTACATCGCTTTTTCTCTAAATACGAGTGATTAGAGTCAGGCAAGGATCCTGCAAAACAGGGATTCAAAATTGGAGATGTTTCAGGAGAAGTGTGTAACACTCGATAAATTCTACATTTGCCTTTATTTATGCGAGGTCCTTTGAGGGTGGGTGGGTGGATGAGGGTCAGTTTTAGGCATTGCAAGTTAGCACGTGATGGTTCTTGGAACACGCATGCCGCTTACCCGCGGACCTGCGTTCGAATCCCCGTAGAGGACGAATTAAAAATTCTCTAACCTGTATGATAGTATTATTTGTATTAAATATTAATTCTGCCTACTATTATCAAGCATTCTTCTATAGAATCCAGGGATAGCACTTTCCGTTCTGTCTGATATATATATATATATATATATATATATATATATATATATATATATATATATATATATATATATATATATATAAGACACCGTCCTGGCTTAATGTGGCAGAACATCAGTCAGTGAATTTTCACAATGCTCTTTTATTGATAGGTTCTTTGTTTCAATTATAAAGAAAGGGCGAAGTGCACAGTAATTGCGCTTTATAAATACCGAGAGTTCAAATTACAACGCAATGGTTCAGACCATAAAAAAAATCATTATAGTGATACTCGTTTTGTCATTCATGCATCATATTACTGTAGATTAATGTCTCTGATATCATTCAAAGTTTTCTTTTTTATAGACGTGTTAACTTTATCTGTTATTTCAAAATTTTTTAAATATGTTAACGTCGTTATGTTTTATATTTATCTTGATGTACTTAATTATGTATTTATTTATAAAGGTTTATCTTCCTAAAGTTTTCTGCAATTCCGTTTTTAATTTACCGATCGTAAACTTTTGCTGGCACAACATGGCCAATTTATTGGTACAATTCATCCTTTTTCTGTTTCTCGTTTTCGAAGCAGGCCCTCATGTCATATCTTGAAAAAACTGCAAGGTTTCTGATAAAGTAACAAACATTTTTTTTTTTTGTCCAAAGAAAATATCGGATAGAGAAGAACATTTGGAGTACTCTCATAATATTTGGAATATGTTTGAAGTTTTGCTTTTAACCTACACAGTAATTGTCAATATTGATTTACTTAATAACATAGCAAACCCTTCAAAAAGATTATTTAGTCCTATGAAATCTTAGCCACCCACAACAAAGCCTAAACTTTCTACTATAAAATCTTAGCCAGTCCTATAAACCCATTGCTATTCATTATAAAGGTTAGCTTGCCTCAAGAAGCAACTATAGGATGAACGTTTTCATAATCACTGTACAAATTTTAAATCCAAGCTTTGTACATTACATTTCTATCAATACAGCCTCATTGGTGTTTACACTCATATGATGTTTTCATACTTATCTTTAATCCTTTAATAAACGTAAAAATCGAAATTGTAGGTAGTTATAGTGAAGTTGTATCCCCGTCATAATCACATAATCATATTTTATTTACAGTTAATAATATAGGAAAGACCCTTAGCATTACTAACGTAATCTCAGTTCTGTCCGATTATGAGATCTTCATTGAAAGCATATAAGATATTGTTGTAAAAATATAAACTAGACAGGCAATGCCATGATATAGGTTTGTTTTGCCCCCCCCCCCCATGGTTTGTCGAGAATAGAATAATGCACACTTCCTCACATTTTCGACTCCCTTTATTAAGAAAAAGGACTGGGCATTCTTTTTAAACCTTGAAGTCCAAAGGTTTTGTTTAAATCGACAAATATATATTGAAATAACCCATTTGAAGTTCTCTATTAAACGTTGAGTGCTGGAAACTTGGCCTATTTCATTAATATTACACCGAGACCCTACTGTTGAACGTGTGTGCCCAGTAAGAACAAAGAATCGTTTGAACAAGTAAACCGGCAAGCAAGAAGCGAAAATATGATGACAAAAATCGATAATGTCTTCTAGGTATACATAACACAAGTGTATTGCAAACGAGACTTGATCTCTCGCCAACATATGGTTTGTTGCTTGTATGAAATTGTTGGAGAATAGTTTAGTACCATGGAAAAGGCATATACAAATAATGGTTTCTGTACTACTTCAAATATCAACCTCCTGATTCCCAGATCGAAAAGACTCTTTTGTAGGTAGAAGGATTATGATGTAAGAGCAACATTTCGTTGAAATCACTTAAAGAGAACTTCGTTTTGGGCTAGGATTCAAATGCAAAAGTCAAATCTACTTTCAATAACAGCGACTTTGAACTTTAATCAGAGACATATATAACATATATATATATGTCTCAGCTCTAATGTGCATCTTTCGCCACCCTACCTCACCTGCAAATCAATAGTTTTTCTTGAGCAACATGGGAACACGTGTAAACCTTTTGGTACAAATTTCGTTGTAGAGCAGTACTGAAGCTATTGTCCAGAAATTAAATTTAATGGCCAAATCGATTTTTCGGGACAGTAGCACTAGCCTTGAAAATGCTGATCACAAATCAATAAGATTTTTTTCCGGAGGCTAGAGGAAACAAATGTTGTAAATTTGGTTCTATTCTGTAATCCAGAGATTAATTAATCAATCGGAAATAAGTTCTTAAGCATGATCTGTTTTAATAACAGTGGTTTGGGCCTTAAACAACACAGACGGGGTTCTTTGGGACACACGTCTCAAGTTGCATTGAAATCTGTTTACTAGAACGTAAATTTTCTGGCGACCAAAATGTACTGCCGCCGGTGCACCCGACAGACCGGCAACCCAAACCGATAAATGCAAACTATAACACACCGCAACTTTCCTTATCGGGGTATAAAAGTTACTTATATTTCTTTACAATATTTTACTGTGCATATTAGAGGTAATGTAGTGCAATGATATAACAGTCTCTTGGCACTCGTGCATTCATGGGTGTAATTCCCAATATCGCCATTATGTTTACCTACTGTTGCATTGACTCTTGAAAACGTAAATATAAACATTAGACAAGTACTGTCAAATACCGAAACACGTTTCCAGCTGATGAAATTAATTATATTCCAAACAAGGAAGAACCCAAAGTTTTGCCATACTTCGTTCTGCAATTTAGTTATTGTCTGACAGATGAAGGTATTTCAAAGTTAAATCAAAGAATTTGACCATATATGATTTGTATATTTCAGGCACATATGTACAAAAATAAACACAAATTTCACAGTCTTTTTCGACAATATCAGGGACTGTTACACACCTAAACTTTTAATTTTAGGAGAACAAATTTACGACACAGATGGAAACATTATGATAACATGCAAATAATACATGACAAATTCAAAGGAGAAATTGGAATATGATCTTGTTGACAGTCTTTTGTGATATGGTGATGAAAATTATCTATCAACAATTTACAGAAATGCCTTGACCAGTTTTAACTTCTGTTAAATATCCACCCATCAATACCGACGTAAAAAAAAAAAGGAACGGTATTCCAAAGACTGAAAAACAATATGTGGATGTACGTCTCAAAAGTTTACAGGTTAAAATAAGAGAAGACAATGTGACTAAAAATTATGTAGAGAAGAATCATTGTGAAGGCGATGTCGTGTTTCACACAGGCTATACTATTTCGGTTATCAGGACTGCCAATCGCAGAGTCCAATTTAGAAACGAGAAAGGAAAAAAAATATTGACTGCGAAGTGCCGGCACCAAATACACAACAAGAATTGATTTGATTACTAATGTGCTTTGTGTGAGGCGCCTTTAAACATTTGTTTTCATAACATATGGAGTCAACGTCACTGAATGAATTTAAACAGAAACGACACTTCAAACCTAGATATATTGGCCAACTGCTCTTGCATTTCGACGCGTCAGTAAGACGTGTGATCTCAAACCCAACTGGGCCTGAAGATAAAGATCACATTATATTCAGACTTTGGCATAAAATGTCTTTGAGTGGATGCAGTAAAAACTGAAATAAACTGAAACACAGAGACGTTTAAGATTTAATGGAAGAGGAAAATGAGCGTAAATATTATTACGTTGTTTTGTCGAACTGGAACACTGAATGAAGAAATAGATAAATACCAAAAGGAGTTTGAGAAGAAAACGTAACTACTTCCTGGATGAAAATTGTTTCACGATTTTCTCATTGTTATGAGCCTAGAGTGCCCCACGGTGTTGCATTAATCAGATATCCGGAAGAGTAAAATTATAATTAGTACATGAGATGATAAATTTCAAGAAAGAAAAGTGTTGTTAGGTACTGGTAATGCTGATACATCGCCACCGTTTTCGGCCGATGAACAATGCACAACGCTATTGGTTATTTGGCATGACATACTAAGAGAGGCAAAACATGAAATCCAATAGATGTCGCTAGTACAAAGCACCGATATAGCTGTTCGATCTGCCAAGGTGTAAATAGGGTTATAGGAACCTTGGCTAGCGAAGATGGGGTTAGAATAGTATGTCAAATTCCAGAAGAAGGGACTGGACGATAGATCGAAGTCAACTAATGGGCCGGTAAAGAAAAATTCTACTTCTTCTCAACCAGCTAAAGTATGAAGTGAGCTGATCAAATGCGGTTGCTGGTCTGACCGAGGTTGATGAAGCTGCAAGTGCACCACAGCCAGACTGCTTTGAACTGAACTTTGCTGTTGCTACTGTCAGAAATAGTCGGTTGTCATAGTTTGACCCGATCAAGTACCACAACCTCAACGACATCTTCATGTTATCTTTTTAGAACTAAGTTTGTTCTTAGAAACCTTGTTGAGGAACGTTTTTGTGTTATCACCATTGTTCAGATCTTTTAGCGATTATCCCCTCATTAAAATAACGGCATGACATCATTACGACATCGTCTTATCATTTTTTCCCACAATTTATTCACAGACTAAATATGCAATATTGAAACATTCAATTCGAACCCTGGAAGTACTTGTATAGCATATTACAAAACGTTTATTTCAGTTTTGCTGTATTTTTAAGGCATTTGCACCACAATTGCGCCATAATAGCCAGTGCTCATAAGATCTTTCTGGAGCTTATAGTTTTCTGGGTATTTGACCCCATGCAGTGACTGTGTGAAAAAAGGTGTTTTTGTCCAACGATACTGATCATTTCACTAATACACACACTATATGCAAACACATTGTGTCCATCGGCAGCACACACTACAAGCCAGCCGTCCCAGGCAGTCATCTTCATTGCACACACCAACAGATTCACAAATGCAAATATCTATTGAATCCATTTATTTTGGTGTGAACCTTTTCAGCTTGACAATGAAACAAAAGTATTATACGTACACTGTTATATACTATGTCAAGTAAACACTACATTTGTACATTAATTGTCACCGGACGGGCCAAAGTTATTTGAATTAATAGAGAATAGTGGTAACTGAAAATGTTTGAGCCTTTATTAGCATGGCAAATTATTTGGTTACAAAATTGCAAAGGTTGAAAAGATTCATTATACTGCACCATAAAAAAGGAAAAGCACCAAACAAGCCAATAGTCATCTGTAGGGGTTATAAGTAGTATAGTGGGGTAGTATACGGACAATGGGAATTAGCATTACGGGACCCCAATATCGAATATACGGACAAGATTTATACGGACAAAAAATCACCCTGGGGTAGTATACGGACAATGGGAATTTTGTATAGGGACAAGAGGAATGGTACAGGTGGCATGACGTCACGGTACTGGACACTTGCAACAATGTAGCAAGGGGCTGACCTAAATACGCGCAGCTACTCTAGGGAGGGACAAATACAATAGAGAGACATAGACATAGACAACACATAGATAACACAAATATAGGCAAAGTGAGAATAAATATCATTTCGAGGCATAGGAAGTGGCCCTGAAAAGGGCCTTTGGGTTCTTTTTCTTCTATTGTCTCCATTTTTTCCACCAGCTCTTCACTTTTCCAATGATTCCTTTTTTCTTCTTTTTCTTTTCTTCGTCTGGAATCCAGTCAGGATGTCCCATCTCTCTAAACTTTTCCTGTACCTTCATCCAGTTTTGATTTAGTCTTTCAAACTTCTCTTTTCTCTTTCTGTTTTCCTTCTCCTTTCTCTCTTTTGTCCAGGTGTCTTTGATTTTCTTTACCGCTTCTTTCATCACTTTTCTCATTAGGTCTTCAGATTTCCTTAATTTCTCTAATCCCCACAGGACAAAAGACCACTCCGTAAAATTTGCTTGCTCTTCTAAAAAGCACCTCACTTGGATGACATCATCAAGTGTGTCCTTCAATGTCCCCACTCTCACATATTTACGATGGATGAAGCCTCTTAACTTCTCCACCTCCTCTTCTATCATTCCTGCCACCTTATCCCTGGCTACTTTCAGGCTAGTGACTTGATTGGTCACAAAGTCTTGGCTGTCTGGATTGGATAGTTACATTCCTGTTCTAGCCTTTCCACCACGTAGGCTGCATCCATCATCCAAAAATAACTTTCTATTAACTCGTTAAACAATTCCATCTTGTGTTAACTAGTCAACGCGGGTAGCCAGACTGACGAGATTCCGCGTTATATATGTCAAGCACAGACGTGAACGAAAACATCCCTTACACTCACTTCACATATTATCTACTATCCACACAAACGCACGAGAACGCATACAACATACCATATATACTATCCACACAAACGAACGCGAATGCATAAAACATACCCATATCTACTATCCACACAAACGGACGAGAACGCATACAACATACCATATATACTATCCACACAAACTAAGGAAGAGAAGAAACACATACACACAGACACACACACACACACACACACACACACACACACAACAGTAAAGGAGTGAGTGTTTGTGGTCACACTACTCTACATTCACACAAATTGGCAACTTGAATAGTCTCTCTTTTCTAAGATTTGGTTAGCCCTGAGAAGGGCTGTTTTTCTAACTCCAAATGCACCTGGTTAATGGTGACACCTTCCAGGCCGGGCTCCACACACACAACGTCTACTCCAGTCATTCTCCCAATTGATTTCTCTTGTTGGAAGTGCAGAGGGTGGTTGAGTGGCCTCATCATCCCACTTTACACTCTGAGGGATGGTGAAGACTTCCCTCTGTCTTCTATTCTGCAGCCGGGGATGATGTTGTTGATGACGATGCTCCCACTCTTGCCGCTGTCTCTCCAACTCCTCCATAATCTCCTCCCAGTTTTCCATCTGGGGGACAGCAACTATTGGTACTGGTGGTAGTTGTTGTGGTTGTGGCTGTAACTGACGTGGAGCTGGTAGTGCCTGTGGAAGTGTCTTCACCTCAGGCTTCACCTCACACTGAGGTCTCATGATAAGGCGTGGCAGGATCCTTTCCTTCTTCTCTTTCTTCTTTTTCCTCTTCTCTTCCTCCTCTTTTATTCTTGCTTCTTCCTGTACCGCCTCCATAGCCAACTCATCTAGTAGGCGTCTGGCATGCTCCAGGTGCATCTGGAGTTCCAACAGGTTGGTTAGTCTGCTCATCTTCTTCGAGGTTAACAGGTGAACAATGGTAGCCAGACTGACGAGTGCTCTGCTTTATATTCCTGGAGCACGAACGTGAAGGAAAACATCCCGTCACCAAAACTTACCATAACCAAAAAACAAAACATCAAACGCGCGGACCTAAAAGAAACACTCACGTTGACTTTTTTACTTACAAGCACAGACACACACAATCCTAAAAACAGAGAAACGAAGTGCTTATAGACACACTTCTATTATTTTTAAAGACACAAACACACTAATTTTTTTTGGCAAATTGAATTAGTATCTCTTTTCGAGAGTATTGGGGTAGCCCTGAAAAGGGCTATTTTTTGTTAACGGGGAGTGATGGCAATCTTTTTTTACTGTCTAACATTGCGTCCCCGTCTGGCGGCAGGCTTTCCTATACGATACGGCCTGCTTCTGCGGAAAGAGAAGGAGAACTCTTTGGTGTCCACACGGCAGTCGACGAAACCTCTGTCTGGTTCTTGCTGCTGCTGCTGTTGTTGTTGCTGTTCTCTCTGCTTCTGAAGTCTGTACTTCTCTGTCCATTCTTCTTGTTCTTTCTTGATTTCCTCTCTGAAGACCTCTTCTATCAGGTCTTGGGCTATGGCTAACATCCTGACATTCTCTATCTCTTCAGGCATAGGTATCGGGTTTAGCCTGACACGATGTAAATTGACGTAAGCTTCGTTCAGCTTGGCTAGACTGGAAGGCATCTTCATAGGTTGACGAGTCAACAGTGGATGACCAGACTGGAGACCAACCCGCTTTATATGGTTCAAACGCGGACGCGATAGAAAACATCCCTACTCGGTGTTAGTGTCGGAACGTTATGATAGCGAATGTCATGGTGAGGGATAGAGAGAAAGTCAAAGAGCATATATTCAGAGTGCATTTTGAAAACAAACAACAGACACAATTTTTTTTCACAACACAACATTTTTTATTCAACCAACAACTAACCACTAACAAGTAACAATAACATCAAACAAATTATTTTTGACAAGGTTGACAACGTTGTGAAATCATGTGAGATTTCCACTGATGGAAGTCATGAGGCCATTCAGGTACACTACGTTTCCTAGCTAAAGACAAAAGATAGCCATAATGGTCACAAAACCATCGATCTACTTTCTCATCGTTTCTAGAAGAGTGACGATCAAAATAAGTCACTAAATGTTCTAAAGGATATTCAAGACTGGGTTGATGAAGAAAATACACACAATATTGTCCACACACCATGGAATCTGTGCTTTGTAATTTCACATTATTGAATCGTGTCATCTGGGCATTTCTTCTCATAAAGTTAATGATGTCGTCTTCCAAAGGGGGTAATCCATACGAATCAAAATATTCTACACAATCCTCTTGAGGAAAGTAGACGGCAACCCAGTGAGTTCCTGGGAGATGACTGTCGTCCGTGTTGACGACATAAGCTTGATGGTCTTGAGGTTTGCGATGAGGTAGTTCATCTTTAGCGCACACGACAGGATTCTAAGAAGCAGTATACGAACTGTTGTTCAAAAGGTAATAAAGTTCCCAGGTATCCATTTCTTTGTTTTGGTTTTTTTTTTTGTCACAGGTAATGATAAGTCATCAATTCAATTCTGACTTGTTGTTTGAAACGCTCTGTCAAGTAGCCGTTTCTTCGCCTTGTCTCCCAACTCTGGGCTAAGAGAGCTTCGATGAGATAGATCTCTAGAGTAGTCAATGGAGGGCAGGAATGATCACGCAAGCCTTTATACCACTCATGCAACACTGCTTCTTCCGAGATGAGACTCCAAGCGTCGTCCAGATACTCGTCCAATTTTTCTTCTTGACTCATCATCATACATTTATCGTGTTGAATTTGACTGGGATGATCGTTCTGACATCCATAACAATCTTTCTTACTCAATTCCGTAATTTTATTCGCCAGGTGTTTGGCAAAACAGGACACTAAATGTTGTTCTTGTTCTGGCCATCTGGACTTGACTACTACCTCGTCCTCTTTGTCTTGGTCTTGGGGTTCTGTTTTCACGCTATCCTCCCATTCCATTTCCAAAGATTGTCTACCGTTCAATGAGGGATAAGTGTCTTCCATTGTTTCTAATAGTCTAGAATGACTTCTCTCAAACTGTTGATTTCTATGGTATTATCGAATTCGGCATACAAGATAACGTTGACCGTCTCGGTGAGAGCTTCTGCAAACTGAAGTTCCACACGCAGTTGACCGGATTTTATAGGGTGGAAATGTCCCTCATCGCTGCCTTGGTCTGGAGTGAAATCAAAAGCCCACAAAGTGTAACCTCCGACATAATCTTCGTACGAAATACCGTGACTGGTGTTGGTTCCTAGTTGTCCCGTAGCTTCGTACAGGGACAAGTACGATCTCCAGTAATTTTTCTGGGCAAAGTTAGGTTCGAAGGGTCTGGTACAAAAGGTCTTGTCATCGCGACTGACTTCGATCTTGAACACTCTGTAGTACTTAAACTGGAAAGGATTTTGATCGTGGGCTCTGTTGAGGGCTGCGTTGCTGACGATACCAACGATTAAACGTTTGAGTAACTGTCCTTGGAACAGATGATCTTCGATCTTGGATCGGAGTCCAGCAGCAATGGTGATCGTTTTCACTTCTACGCGTCGTATCGGATACTTGGCGGTCGATCTGCTCAATGTGTGACTGATGTCGTTTCCCGCTTTAGGTAACACTTCTACGCGGCGCACGTAAAGTCTGGCTTCTTGGATGATGGTTTTGTACTCGTTGGCATGAGCCATCAAATGGAAAGCGACACTGCTGCGATTGAGTCTTAGGCGAATATCCACTTCGTTCAGCAAATACTTGTCTTGCA
This sequence comes from Megalonaias nervosa, assembly GCA_016617855.1. NCBI lineage: Eukaryota > Metazoa > Mollusca > Bivalvia > Unionida > Unionidae > Megalonaias > Megalonaias nervosa. The sequence goes on from JAECUM010036076.1 coordinate 19,685, forward strand.
ACCACATGTCCAAATGCAAAAGATCCATCAGTTCTAAATTACGACCTTGCAGGATTTTCTTTCGACGGTAGTTAAAGCCCACATTGTGAGGATCGTCATCGGCTGTCAGGGCTGTGTCGTTAAACTTGTTTCCACCTGCGGTGTCAGGTTTCCAAACTATGCAAGCATTCAGATGAGTGTTGTTGGCCTCTTTTCCGTACATCAAGAGATTTTCCAGGTACGCTCGGTGAGGGTAAGCATCCATGCTACTGCTGACCAGTTTGTTATTCAAGTACAAATCCACTTCGCTGAACAAGGAATGCATGAAATTGTTGACGGGAGCTACTCTAGCATCGTCTCCCGGATTGGTGTTGTCTGTTTTGATCACTTTGAGTTTCAGATACAAGTAACTGCTATTCAGATCGATGTAATCTTCGGGTTGTCCTTTGATTTCAAACTCGATGGGAGCTGAATCTGTTAAAGAGGAGACGGGATGAAATTCGACCAAGGTTAGAGTAATCGTTTTCGAAAATGAAGTTTCACTGTGACTTTCCATTTGGTGAATGGAATATTTTGTCCCAGATCTCTTTTTATAGTAATGTTGACAGTGTCGAAATACGACTTACTGACGGGTAAATGGTAAGGATGTACAAATTCGCGGTGAACGTGATAGGTATTTCCACCTTCCTCGTCAGCGTTCGTGGCAGAATCCACTTTGAAAGGAATGACACGCAGTAACGGTACGGAGCTGTGTCCCACCACGTTGTACTCCGCCATATCGGAGTACACAAAAATCAAATTCAGTCCTTGGTTCATTTCTACAGGGAATCTAAAATATTTCGCAAAATCCGAGTTACCTGTCACGGCTGGTATTTCGTTTACAATCTTGATCAACTTAGTGTCTCCACCCAAAATGTCATACAATTCAGGGCAAAATGTAATGGCCAATACTTTGTCCTCTGACAATTTGATGAGTAGGCAACGAGCTATTTTGCGGTAATCGATCGTGACACTTTTTCTGGTTTTCTCCAAGACTTTACCAAACATGTGATTGAACCTGTCAGCAATAGTGTTCACCAAATGTTGACCACTAAAATAATAGCCTGAGGAAATTTTCAACCGATAAGTGGTTCGTTTAGTTTTGGGGTCTTGTGATTTCGTGGAGTCAGCTACACTGCTGCGTTCATCCAAGGCTTGTTGCACTTGCTCGTCATGAACTTCCACCGCAAAAGTGTTTAGATTAGGAAGGATATTTAAGATTTGTGTAGGGTGAATCATTTCCACCAAAGCCACTTCCCAATGGGCTTCGTGATCCAATTGGATGGCCTGAGGTAGTCTAATCGTGTAACAGCTCAAAGTGTTATTGGGAAACTTCTCCATGCAACTATCACTGGGTAACGTTAAGTAAAATTGCTTGTTCATAATTCCAGAATTCTAGTGTCCGAGGGGTCACTGGAAGTCAGAGGAGTGTCTAAAAGAGGATGGTTAGGGTGACTGTTGGATGGGGTTGGACGCAAGACTCAAGACTCCCGTTGTTGTTTCCGTTAGAGTAATATTTCAGAGACGGATTGGGAAGAAGGTAACCAATGCAGCTGCTAAGTAAAATGGTCCACAATTGTTTGACTCCTTGCTGAAAACTCAGATTGGCAATGGCAGCACCGATGACACAATACACCACAAGGATTTGGCAGATAAAGACGATTTGCATTTTAGGCACAAGTTCTCCACACCACACCCACAAGGGTTGCTTTTGTAGATCTTGCAGAGAAGAACTGGGCGACGGAGTGATTACTGCAGTAGCTGAGGCTGTGTTGAAGGGCATGATGGTCACTTATTTTTATAGTCAATGAGTTGCGAAGCGTCGATCCAAGAGTCAAACTGGGAGGATATCCTTTCCAACGTACTTTGACTTCTTTGACACGTCGTTTTCCCACTTTACGGCTTCTTCGATCGAGAATGCTTTCGATCTCGTACATGTCTTCTTTTTTGGTCACACTTGTAACTCGGGCAAGTAAAACGTTCCCTTTAACACTTCCCCGTTCATGTGTTCCAATTTATAGACGGGGAGGATGACGGCCACGCACACGTTCGGTGACACGAAACAATTCGGTGGTCCAGTTGGGTAAGTAACCTTTGTGGAAAGTGCGTTTGTTTTGCTAATGCGCACCCAATCTCCTGGTGTCGACACTCCACCTTTCTTGGGGACAGTCACTGTCGGGGACGTACCAAACAGGCGCTCGAAGACGGTCACTTCGTTGCCGGAGTCACTTCTTGGGGGGCACGTCCGATGCTCCGATGGTAAGATTGGTTGTACGATTGGGCGAGGTGTGGCAAGACGTCGATGTACTTGAGAGTGTGTTGACGCTTAGAATATTTCCACATACGTTCTTTCAAGGTGCGCTGAAAGCGTTCCACGATGCTGGCTTTGGTTTCGGGATTCTCGGTGGTGAGCTTGGAAAGCTTGGTTCAGAAATTGGTGCCTTTGTCGGTTTGCCATCGAAGAAGGTGACGCCCATTTTGTTTCAACACCAGTTGGACGGCTCGCACTAACTCACTGCTCGATTTGGAAGTCAATGGCACGACCCAAGCAAATTTGGAAAAGACGTCGATGACACAAAACAAATATTTGTAACCACGATTGTAGGTGGTCAAATGAGAGACATCTTCTAAATCGGCTTGCCATTGATGATCGATGCCTTCCACTCGGGTGCGACTTCTGGAAAATTCTCGTCGAATGGGTTTGTGTAAGGTGTACGTGGCTTGTTCTTGTAACCAGTGTTGCACTTGAGGTAAATGGATACTTTTCAGTTGGGTTTTGGCAGCACGATACAATTTCTGAACTCCTCCGTAACCTGCGGGATGGGATGGATAGTAGTAAATGCCGGCTAACATCTTCTCCATTTTTTAATAAGTGATCCACTCTTCACTGATGCTCCTCTTTTCTTCGTGTGGTATTTTCTTGGATTGTAATGCTTTACGTGTCTGACGAGCGATAGGTGTCGAGGAGAAAGATGTCTGAACTGGGGTAATCAGTTCTTGTTTCACTTCTGGTTTCCCTTCTTTCTTTTTCTCTTCTGAGGAAGAAGGGGTAGCCATGATCTTTTTAATCCAACCAGTTCTGGATGTAGGTGGTGTTGTTAACTTGCGTACTTTTTCTGGTGGAGTTCGAAGCTCTTCTTCTTTTTCTGTCTTGATCACTGGGAATAGTGGTGGTGGACTTTCTGTGTTGATTACTGGGGCTAGTGGTGGTGGTAGTGGTGATGGACTTTTTATCAAGGCCTTAAAATCTTTCAGAGTGGGTAGAGCTGTTTCGTCTAAAGCTTTCTGGTGAAAGAGTTGCAGTCGTTTCGTTGCAACAATTGACTGTACCGTTGAGATTTTTCCGTTTCTGACAAATCGCTGCGATCCATCAATGATTGCAATTCGTGTTTTAACTGGGACATCTCGGTCAAATGAGGATTGGGAGGTAAATGCAGGGTTCGTTTGTTCTTGCCAACGATGGTATTCCATCCATCGTTTGTAAGGCACCAAAGCCAATTTTCGTCCTTCGATCGGATTTCAAGGATCATGTCTGAGATCTTTTGACTCCAAAGGTCCCTTTTATCTTCTTGGACCTTTTTGTCTTCATCCTCCCAGGATGTTTCCCAATAGTCCTTTCAGCAAGGGTCCTAATATTGTTCCCATTACTCCTTTCAGTAAGGGTCCTCCTATTGTGCCCATTACTCGTTTCAGTAACATTGGTAAAAAGGGCAAAAGTCCTCCGCGTTGCACCAACATCTTTTTCTTTTGACCAATGGGTATTTTCTTTTGTACCATTTGGCGAAGAACGTTTCGATGTTTGGCTAAGCATTCTTTCTGGTGTTTAGACAAAGGTATTGTGCCTTTCAAGACATTCAGACAACATTAGCACACGGTATCGATGACGTCTTTGGAGGCAGTTTGAATGAGTTTTTTTCGCATGGGTGGAGGAGCTTTGGACAGGACGGACAGCATGTCCCAATGTTTGGCTAAACGACGTGGCAGTCCTTTCTTTTTCTTTCCTTTGGGGGTAGAAGAGGAATGTCTTTTTTGGGGTGACATCTTTCTCGGTTGGTTCGTTGGTTCCGTGGCACACAGCAAAAAATACACTAACGTCGATAACTTGTCACACGGTCTTTTATCCTTTTTTTGGGGACTATCGCTTCGTCATAAAGATGACGATGTGTTATCCAAAATCGCGAAAGAATCCTCCTCTTTGGTGGCTCCTCTTTTTCTTTGGACGAGTGTGTCTTTTCTGGGGGTGACGTCTATGTTTGACTAAGCGTTTTTTCGGATGACGAGACTGTCTTTTTCTTTTTCCTTTCTGGACAGAAGAACGACAATGAGGAGACATCTTTTGGTGCATAACATACACTGAAGTCCATGACTCTACATGCATCCTTTTATCTTATTGTTTCTTTAGTAAGTTGTTCTCTAACTTTGTGGCGAAATTATCTACTAACTTATCCATATTAATGTAAAATCCTCCCCTTTGGTGGCTTCTCTTTTTTTTCTTTGGACGAGTGTGTCTTTTCAGAGGGTGACGTCGATGTTTGGCTAAGCGCTTTTTAGGATGACGTGACTGTGTTTTTCCTTTTCCTTTTCCTTTTTGGACCAAAGAAGGAACACATTGGTAACGGTGTGTACTTCTTGGAGGGGACATCTTTGGGCGTTTAGCAGCACAAAAACACTGATCCGTATTGTTTGCCTCATGTCTTTTTATACTGGAATGCGTCGCCACTGATTGTCTTTACGTCGTATCAACCTGATGACAGGCAAGACACGTCGTGGAGGAGTTTGCAACGGACTAAATCGGGACAGTTCTTGCTTAGACAAATCCAGTAAACTCTGTAACACACCCGTTCTCTCTTGGACTTTGATTTTGGGGGCAGGTATTTTGTGAGCATCGGCCACTGCCGCTAAAAAGGAAGAGGGTGTCACCGCTGGAGGAGAAGTTTTTTGGAGACACTCTCTTGCGGGTAGAAGCTTCTTCTGTGAACTTTTCTTTTTCTTTTTCTGAGACTGTGACCTGGTCTTGACACCGTTGCTCTTTTTCTTTTTCTTCTGGGTACGTTTGGGCGTGGCTTTTTTCTTGGGGACGACTTTGGTAGCATTAGGATCCCATTTTAAGAGGGAACGAATGATGACACCTCCTAGAGAACCGCTTCCTCCAGGTTTCAAAATGATTTGCTTTTTGGTTTGAATGTCAATGCGAGGATCGGCTAGGTGCGTCAAGGCTACTTTGTTTCTCTCAAGAAAAACGTTTGGTTTGATGTGGAATCTGAATGATGCCTTGCAGTAATTGACGTGCTGTCACCGTAAACCATCGTAAGACTTCTTTGAGACTAGCTTCTAAGATACGAGCCCGTATTTGTGGATTTTTTCGCGACTGATACCGTACAAGGCACGAATCAATTTAATGGGAAGATGAGACTGAAGGGACGTCATGTTGACGATGTGTGAGACAGAGCCAAAGTGACCGAGGTTTTTATAGACTTTTTTTTTTGGTGATTGTGATTAAGTCGACGAAGGGGACGTATACACGACAGGCCCTCCGTCTTGGCACCAGTGGTGAAACAGACGGGTACGAAATCGCAAATAATCGGGAGTGGTGGGTTTTAAATAAACGAGTAAATAAGCGTGTGGGGTTTGTGTGGCATCGTCGTACGCATGAGTCAGCCAAGGCGTTCCTAACTGTTTGGCTAAGACTTGTACTTGCGATTTATCTCTAGGGCTTTTAAACAACACCACGTAATGAGCATTGAGACTGATGGTACGATGGGCTTTACTTTGTTTAAGCAAATTTTGGGTGATGTAAATGACACTGGCATTACGATGATGCCCTTTGCGCGTAAACCACAGTTTAATTTCTTCTTCGTCGTCTCCTAACATGTAGTCAAAAATAACCAAATGAGTTTGACTAGGGTCAGACACGATCCCGTCGTCCTCGCCAGGAATGCCTTCCACAAAGACGATGGAATCGCCTTGACTTTCTCGCAGAAGGCTGTACGCGATTGCTACTCTTTGTAACACCACACGATTCGTTGAGGTGGACGATCGATCAAATGATGTTTATGTTCGATCAAACGTTTGACAAATTCGGTTATGCCGGAACCGCTAGGTCCAGCAATGAGCATGTGAAAGGGATGGCGAAGATACAAGGCCTCCCAACTAGTCCGATCTACGTGTTCGTCAATGACTTTGAGAGTGGAGGAAGAGGGAGTTGAGACAGTAGAGGTTGCCGTAGTAGTGTAAGAAATGTTACTTTGACACGAAGACAGACAAGACAAGAGTTTCTATACTTTTTTTCAGGACACGTTTATTGTCATCTTTAATTGTGAACAACATGAAAGACAAAAATACATAAAAGCCAAATGGTTTAGTACATGAATAAAAGACACATCAAAACGATCATAGTGGAATATAAACAAGTCTCTGTACAACATTTGTGGTGATCAAGAGGTGAAATCGTAGGGGTAGTGTGTAATGTTCTGAGAGTCGCTACACTCCTTGGCACAGTCACACAAGAGTTCTCCCGGAATGGCCTTTCGGGGATGTCAATCACGGTCCTGTCCTGAAGAGAGTGGCTTTCCTCGGTCACGACTTCTTCTTCTGGCACTGTCATTAACACTGGTTTAAAAATTACTTTTTTCACTGAACGTTTTACTTTTTTAGGATCATGAATCTTTGGCATAGTGTACCACTTCTTTTGTCCTAGCCTCAAAGCCCCAACTTTTCCAGTCACGAACATCTTTCCAGTGTGTGTGTAAGTCACAACTTTCTAATGTGTGTGTAAGTCACAAGCTACACACACGTCGTCGTATACATCTTCAGTGCCTAAAAGTTGACGAATCTTGTTTTCCCGTAGAGGTTGAGAAGTATCAAGATGAAAGCGCAAAGCTTTGAGCAGAATGAGTCACTCGTGTACATTTAAAGGGGCCGCTTTCATGCTTTTTGGAGTGGTATGTACTGTTCGTAAAGAGTCCACAAGGAATCGGCTGGTAAACGAAATCCCAGAAAGCAAGTCACTAAGACACACACTACACGTCGACCCCAATTCAATGGACACAGTTCTCGTAATAGACGATTGTAATCCTCTACCGTTTGAATAGTGTCATTGATTTCCTTCCACGGAATCTGTTGTATCACGAATGATAAAAGTCGTGGCATGGTAGTCCGTTTTTATACCCTCTTTGGTGTAAGGTAATAGGTGTACTTTTTGAACAGCCTCGATTTTATTTTAGTACCATACCAAGAAAGTTTAGTCACTAACTCACACACCACACGTCGCACAGAAGTTTCCTCTTGAACTTGAAAGAATTGTTCTTGTAAAGATTTGTTTTAATCCTCTAACTTGTCCGTTGGAATTCGGTGTATTAGGATCACCTTGTAAGCTGAATGAGTGGCATCCAAAAATTTATGAATTTCACGCGATTCATCAATGTCTGACCACTGGAACACTTTCATCAGAATCAGTCCTCTTATAGCATTTAGGTACTAGTGGTTCAAACATCGGTGACGTAACGGATGCAATGGTTCTTTGCGTTTCACTTGTATTTTGACGAACTCGCGGTAAATGCGTTTTCTCAATTCTACAGGCAAACCACGAATGTTCTCTTGTAAAGTATCCATGACCATGTCAGTCAAACACTTCTCCTAGATCGAAAGTAACGGACAAAGTGAGTAATTTCTGACCACTGCCATTCCAGGAATCGGTCAAGAATGTCAATAAAATCTTCAAATGTAAATGGTCTAAAGCGGAATATTAGGAAGAACGCACCCTTAGCAGCAGGCAGGGTGAACAGACCACTTTGTACGAGACCTTATTTTACAAAAATAAAGGTTCCTACAGAGGCTGAAAAATAAGGTCAATAACGCTAAACCGAACCTCCTAACTTTTATTATTACCGTATAGTTTGAAAAACGAATAATAAATCGTTTGGGTTAGCTCATTTTTATTATTTTATTTTTGACTTTTTTGTTTTTTATGTTATAATGCGTTTAGTTTACTCGTCGGGTCACTTAATTTTTGTCGTTCACCCTTCCTGCTGCTGTAAATTAAACAATTATTATAAATATTATTAATAATGGTCGTTATAGGCGAACCACATTCAGCTAGATTAGCACGAGAGCGACTAGAAGCAATTAGAAAATATTTACCTGTTCGTGATGCTGTCAAGCAACAATTACAAGAACGACAAGAATCTCATGTTGAATTTGAAGAGGATACAAAACAATTATTTAAACCTATTACTGAGACAACTAAACCTCTTCTTCCTGTTTTAGAGAAAACCGCTGAGGCAACTGGAAAAATAGCAAAAAGAACAAAACAAATAAAAAGACTTTTACGTGAACTTCCAGTTGAAATAGCTGCTGCTCAGCCACCGAGGGATATACCAGAATT